>CAJUYG010000595.1:0-10531 GCA_910591675.1 Galerucella calmariensis
CCAGAGACGGTCGCAAATGTCTTACAAGAAGCACTGCGAATTGTGGAGACTGGTGCCTTAAAGAGGACCTAACAGTCAATCCAAAAAAAACCAAACTAGTTGCTTTTACGAATAGAAGGGCTCTTCCAGAGGGCAGGGTACAACTGTTCGGAGAAGCACTCGAAATATCCAAAGAGGTGAAATACCTGGGAGTGACCCTCGACTCTAAATTGAATTGGAGGGCACACCTGGAAAGAACTACTACCAGGGCAACCAGACTATTTTGGCAATGCAGAAGAGTTATGGGAAAAACCTGGGGAATAAGACCTGAGGTGGTACACTGGCTTTACACAACAGTGATTAGGCCTACGGTCACCTATGGAACGGTAGTCTGGTGGGGAAGGACAGAAGTGTCCTCAGTAGAGAACAAATTGGCTACAATCCAAAGACAAGCTCTCCTCGGTATTACCGGGGCAATGAACAGCACGGGCACGTCATCAATGGAAGCCCTTATAGGCCTCCCTCCTCTGGAACTTTTTGTTAGGGCAGAGGCGATGATGGCGATTCTTAGACTGAAATCGGGAGGCATGTGGACCCCGAACAATGTACGTGGGGGACATACCGATATAACTGGGACAATACTAGACGAACCAAACTTTCAGATGGGTCTGGATAGTATGATACCAGAGAATATATTCACTGAGCGAGTGAATATTATCATTCCATCTAGGCAACAGGTGATGCACTCGGGAAATCCCGGGGATATCAGCTGGTTCACTGATGGATCTAAAACTAACCATGGCACTGGGGCTGGTATAAATGGACCTAGGAAGAAAATGTTCTTCAGCCTTGGTAGATACACGTCTGTATTCCAGGCAGAAACAATTGCTGCTATAGCCTGTATTGATGAAAATATCAAGAGGGGTTATACCGGACAAAGAATAAAAATATTCACTGATAGCCAGGCATTGCTGAAGGCTATCAACAATCCTACCACGAAATCTAGACTGGTTAAAAACTGCAAAGAGTCCCTTAATAAGCTGGCAAGAGACAACACAGTGTCTCTAGTATGGGTGCCGGGACATGAAGGGACTGCTGGTAATGAATTGGCGGACCAGCTAGCTAAACAAGGCTCCTAAAGGAGACTTTATAGGTCCGGAACCGTTCTGTGGAATCACAAAGGATTACATAAGAGGGGAAATCCGGAACTGGCTAGACAAAGAACACCAAATTAAATGGAGGTTGACAGAAGGTCATCTTCACACAAAAAGTCTACTGAAAAAGGTAAACAAAGAACTCTCAACCAGTTTATTGAAACTGAGCAAGAGACACTTGAAGACAGTAACCGACCTGGTTACTGGACATTGCACTCTAAGAAAACATTTGTACAGAATGGGAATAGTCAGTGAACCTTTCTGTAGGAAGTGCGAACTAAGGGATGAAACACCTATTCATATATTCTGCTCATGTAAGGACTCAGACAGAAGCATTTTGGAAAGGAAACTATACAACCATCAGAACTACTTAAAATCCCCCCAAATAAGCTAGTGGCCTATATAGAGGACACGAAACTTTTGGAGTGGAAGTAGATAACATTGGGAATGGTACAATGACTTAGGTCAAGTGCCCGGGCTGTTGAGCACAACCCAAACGTTTGAATGAATGAATGAACCCCATTATGCTTTAATGGTAAGAACTTATTTAGATGAAATCTTTCCCAATGAATGGATTGGACGAATGGGTACTATCGATTGGCCAGTTAGATCGCCAGACCTTACGCCGTTAGATTTTTTTCTGTGGGGTTGTCTCAAGAACAAAGTATATGCAACACAACCAGCTAGCATTGTAGACATCAAAGACAGGATAACTACAGAAATACAGAATATTTCACCTCAAACTTTGAACAAAGTTAAGGAGGAGTTCTATAGGAGACTGTGCTATTGCCAACAATTAGGTGGGGAACATTTTGAGCATTTATTTTAATGTATTAAAATCAAATACATCAGGTATTTTATGTATGTGTTTAATAACTGTAAAAATAAAAAATTCACCCTGTATAATTCATAATTGACCATACATTATTCAGTTTGTTGGAATCGGTTCATTAAGAGGTTTTCAAAAATATGCAAATATACAGGGTGTTTTATTAAAAAAAACAACACCGACTATGGCATACTTGCGTGAATCACCCTGTACATTTACATTTATGTTTACATATCGCACAACTCAATTCAAAAATTGAAGTGTCTCGGCATTTTAAATAATTTTCTAAAATAATGACATAAAGAATTTTATTCCATAAGTGGTTTCCACAATGCACTGTATAAACAAATCAGGCTGTCGATAGGTACCGGGAGTGCCAATAAGAACGATCGTCGGCCATACCTAAGAATCGGATTGAAGTAACGCATTTGAAAAAAATTTTCATCACCAAAAAATTACCTCTAGAAAAACCTGGAAATCTACAGATTTGCAGATTCATCGCTAGATGGTGTAATTGAATTTTAAAAATTGGAATAGGCAAATTTTGCAAAACCTATCTAATGAGCAGCATGGCAAAAGCAATTGCCGTATCTCTTGAAAAATTCTATTTTCTATTTAACAATTTTCAGTCTACCTGTCTACTTGTCTACCCCATAACTACTTCGAAACATGCGCCGATAGATCGCACTTCGCATATGGAGGAATATGTAAGGCTTTTAATTGTATCACCTGCTGATAATAATGACCTGCATTTGAATTTCCAAGTTTTGAACTTACCTCAGTCCTTCAAAAGGTCTTTCAGTCCAGTTTAATGTTGATAAATCACCAACAGTAGATACACTCACAGTGGCGTTTTCAGAATCTTTGTTTTCCAATGTTACATTTAGTGGAAGATGAACGTACGTCCCCCATTTTTTATTCTTGAAGACATTATAGTTGAGATTTTTTTTCAATTGATCTTGATAAAATACATCATTTATGGAAAATTGGTTACCGCTCTTATCGACAAATATCGATTTGATTACTGTTTCAATAGGTTCACACAACAGACATTTTACTAATCCAATTATTCCACTAGTATCTTCGTTTTGACTGAACAAATAAACGATTTCCTCCTCACATTTATTCACTTTGGTCTTCAATTCTTCTATCCAATCGAGATTGGAATTTGTTACATTTAAAACAGCGCAGTTGTTGGGCAAATCGTAGGTTGGTCGCAGCAAATATATAAAATCGTCGTCTATAATCGATTGGAAAACTATTTGGAATGTATTGCTTGTAATACTGTTATAATTTCCTTTATACAAGATAAAGCCGCTAGATTTTAAATATTTAGCAATTTTATCCAAATTAACGGAAGACAAAACATTTTCGCAAATGACTATCATATCATACGTATTTTTTAAACTGCTATACATTGATGAACAACATACTCCTTTCGTAAAGGCTTGATTATCCAAGATATTCTGGATACTATCAACAATCTGGTTGTTAATTTCATTTGTGATAATTTCACAAACATCTATTTGTTTCATTTGTCCTACAATATTTTGTATAACTATTTGCGTAGCTATATTTACCAATGTATCAAAATCGTATTGATCCTTGGTAGTAATTTCGAAAGGAACGAAGTCGCATGTTTCCAGGTACGGTGGATCTTGTAAATGCTGTCGGCGGGGTGCTGGCGAACATTCCAATCCAGTTATTTCTATTCCACCCGATTTGAGAACGTTCAAATTCGTATCCAGTGAAACTCTCAGACCTGAAATGAAGCGGTTGAATTAACACGAATCATTTTTCAAATAAAACTAACTGTTTCTGAAGATATCCACTTCAATGAAAAAACATATGTTATATGGAAATTCTTTATTATTTCTCAAAAAATTTAGAATATCACCTGTCTAACTATCACGGCTTATAAGATACAGCTGAACAGAAAGGCAGACGGGCGGCGGACTCTTAGTAATAGGTTCCGTTTTTCATCATTTGGGTACGGAACCCTAAATAACGGATAAAAGGATAAAAAGCTTCCCAACTTGAGGAATCAAACTTGACTGTAGTGATAGAACCACATCTGCTTAAGAAAAAGAGTCTTACCTTCTGGTGTTTCTTGAACCATTTTTAAGTGCTTAACTGGATCAATGACTATTTGTCGAATTGATGTAGGAAGCATTAAATCCCTACAAGTGGACTTAATCACTGTCATATGTAACATGGTATCTAGGAAGCTACAGAAATTTCCTTTCCATTCCAATTTTCCATTCAAGCCATCTAAATCTGCTTCGATAACTCCTTGAAACAGGTCTGTATACAAATATCTGCGCAAATAACATTCCTTGTAGATATCCTCACGATTCATTTTTAAAGTATCATTCTTTTCATTTTCCACGAAATCTTTCAATGTGAATTCCTTAGCAATATTATTCGTTTGACGTATTGTACCAGTACAAACAGTAGAATTACTTTCACTAATTTCGAAGCTACCAGTGGAGTACAATATATTTACAACGAATGTAACACTTTCTTCTGCATTGAGAACAGTAGCACGTTTGAATTTAACGTTCTCAAATACTACTGGAAATTCTTCCATTGTTGATAGATATAAAGTAGCCAGTGTTTCCCATACCAGATCCTGAAAATCGAAAATAGTATTACTGTGGTTCACTTATACGTAAAGAGGCTCGGCAAATATTTATATTCCGGATGTAAAGTCTCATATATAACATACCAGATATCCTGTAGCAGGCATTAAAACTCGTCCATCTATATTATGTCCAGCCAAATAAGAATATGTTTCATCGGAAAGTTTTATACTTATAGGATTTCCATATTTGTTTTTATATTTCCACAATCCTGCAGTCCACGAGGCGCTGTGATCCCATTTTACTAAGGGTGATATCATTTTAGTTCCGCGGCTAACAGGGAAAGTAACATCGCTATACAATTTCCTTAAATTCAGTTGTCCTCCAGCTAAGTAAAACCTTAAATAAAAAAGTGAATACAATAAACCCATTGATCTATTTTAACAACTGCCAAAGCATTGGAGCATATGGTAGGAACTAGACTTCTATTGAAGTTTTTCACCTTGGATATATTTCACATTCAAAACTTCGAAACTAGTCCTCCTAGAAAGTATTAGACCTTCAATACCGATGGTAGATTATGGTAAAAAGTTATATAACTGGGAGTGACTCTTAATTTCAAGCCACAATGGAGGACACATATGAAAAATCGAGCACGGTAACGACATCTTTAGAAGACCTTATTGGTATTCCCGCCTTGGATCTTTCGTATAGACAAATGCAATTATGGCAATTCTTAGGCTTAAATCGAAAGGTATATGGTCTCCGAATATTGTTTGAGGATACACCGATACAACTGGGACAATACTGGGCTACTCATGTTTCAAATGAATTTGGATAATATGACTCCAAATACCTTACTCACTGAGCGCGTGAGTATTATCTGGTTCACCAATGATTCTTAAGCAAACCATGGGGTCTGGGTTTCAAGAGAAGACAATCGGCCTTCACTAAAGGAAACATCAGGAAATATATACCTACAAATTTTTTTTTACATTTACTTAATCAGCCATCCAACTATTGAATTTAAGCTGTCAAAAATCCTTTGATGGGCAGACCAGTAAGCTGGAGTAGGCTTTGAAGGGCATAGGTCGGAAACTGGCTAGATAAAGAACACTGATTCAAATGAAGACCCAGCTAAAGCGACTCCAGAAGTACAAGCCGCATTATTTATGAATGCTATAGGTCCAGATGTTATCCAAATATTTAACAGCTTCAACCCCACAGAAAAACAGCAAAAATATATGAAAATTATCAAAGAGAGATTCGAGAGATACTTCAGCACAAAGGAACATATTATTCTGTTAGAGCTACAATGTTAAGAAAAAAAAAGGTGGAACGTGTCGCGGGACACACGGTAGAAGCTTTAGTTCCTTTTAAGCAAAAATTATGTAATACATCTGACGTTATAGATAAACAATTTGCATATTCCTCGGTGGTCGGGTAGTAAGCAAACCAGACTCTTAGGCGGTAGACTTTTATTTTCAAATAATTATTCTGCTTGATAATAATAACGACAACAGGTGGACGTTTGAAATATTTAGCAGAATATACATTATTATAGATAATGGTACGGTACCCTTCATGAGGGAGTCCGACTGGCAACATCTACTTATAACAGCATCGTATATTTAAAAAGGGAAACCGTAACATTATACAAATTGGACATTCAAGAACTGTACGTTTACCACAAAAAAATTGCTAGAAACATGAAATTGAATTGTTGAATTTTCAATTTGAAGTTATATAATAGTTTATAGAAATTTTTATTTTCTAGATTTTTTCTTAAGTGAGTCGTAGAAAAAATATGCTGTTCGACTCGTGTGGATTGTCCATATCCACACTAGTTGCACAAACTACTATTTCTATCAAAATATGACCTTTTACATTTAAAAACAAGCTGCCAAATGTCAAATCAATTTATCCATCCATTTTAAAGTTATCGAATCAAAACATTCAAGTTTTCAAAATTTCAACACCCTGTATTTCGAAAAGTAAATGTGCTAGACCCCATAATCCTCATATCATTTTGTCCAATTTTACGAGAGGAATCTACATGCAAACGTTGTAATTACCCTCAACGTTCGAGATGCTTATACCATTTTTTGCGCGATCGTATTGAAATAAATTCCAAATAAAATAATTTAAATTTCTTCGAAATGAACGGAATGTCAAAAGTGACATTTATACTTCTCGATCAGTTTAAAATATATTTTGCATTTTGGTGAAATTGTAAATCACTCACCGACGTGTTAAACTTAGAAACCAGTAAACACAACCTACCGTCCTGACAACCGATGCTGTGAATAAACAAAAAAGATCAATCGCGCAAAAAAATTATGGAAATAATAGTAAAAATTTATCCGAACAAATTCAAGTAGATCACCAGCGCTGCGAATACCAGCTTTGCATAGAATTTAAATATTGCATCGGTGGTTCAGTGGTAGAATGCTCGCCTTTCACGCGGCCGGCCCGGGTTCGATTCCCTGCCGAAGCATATGAATCACTGCTTCATAAACGAGAGAGAGACTCAGGAGAAAGCACACGCACGCAAGCAAGGCACATAACGAAGCAACGTAACATAACGTAACGTAACGTTACGGTCAGATCCTTTGCGTCGCGACCCCCGGTCGCTCAAACATAACTTGACGTGAAGAACTAAAGTTCCAATAATGTTTGGAATTCTTTCTGATAAAGGGAGAGAGAAATTGTTGATAAAAGATAATGAGGATTCAAATCAGGCTATAACAATATGTTGAGCCACTGAACAAGCTACCAAATAGTTAAGAGAAATTCAAGGCTCAGAGATTAGCCGAAGGAGTTTGCTAGTATGACACCTCTACAGATGCAACCAAAAAAAGATCCCTGTCAACATATTCAAGAAGATAAGATCAGTGATTTTTTGAAAGTTGCAAGATTCGATGATCGAACATTATGAGATTCATTTAGTTGAAGAGTTGAAAATATATTCCGAATTATTGTTTCCGGATACTTCCTAGATGGACTATACGAGTATATTTCATTGGAAGTAGTATCTTCATATTCTCCGGAATATTAATTTAGTTTAAGTTTATTTATTATTTATGACTACTGTTGAATTTTTAGAATGATTATTTTATCAAAAACTAATCTAAATAATACTGATGGTGAAATGTTCTGCAATATGCAATTCATTATAATCAATCATAATAAAAATGACGGAAATAAGGAAGTTTTAACTATTCATTTTTTCACTTACTTTCCAAGTGACTCTAAGAAAAAGCTTTCGTTGCTTTCGGCCGAACGGTTCGCAAGACTGATAATAGTGGTCTCTGGTGGCAACTCCTTCTTTAAAATTGCTTGTAGTAAACCGTGTGGGGCGATTTCAATCACGATTGCGTTTTTCGGAATATGTTCGTATACTTGTTCAAACAGCACAGGACTGCAAAAATTGTTGTGATGGTATTCAGCACAGTTAAGCTTAGTCCATGGTTCATTCTGTAGACTTGAAGAAACTGAAGTCGAAAACCATTTTGAACTTCTCGGTGTGGAGCTCTTTAAAAACTTCTTACACATGTTCAATAACATTTTCCCAGCTTCAGCGATATATTTTGTATGGTAAGCTACATTACCGGTGTTTACTAATCTCGCAAAAATACCCTCGGCAGTCAATTTTTCTACGAAAGCGATCGTTTTTTCTTTCGGTCCGGATATAGTGAAGCTATTTCTAGAATTATAGCAAGCAATATATACACCTTCGGGAAGTCTCTTCAATAATTCTTCTTTTGTTAAACCGACAGCAGCCATTTGTCCTTGAATTATATCCGAATGAGTTGATGAATATCCTCTTGAATATGCCAATAAAACTCCTTCCCCTACACTCATGTTACCATCCGCATAAGCACAACCTGAATAAATAAATAATCATGTATCAACAGTTCTGACTTGAGAAAACAGTGTGGAACAGCAAAATGAAATGTATAAGGGCGTGTTGAGTAAATAGTGACTGTTGTGCTGGATCCACAGATTTCATTTGATGAGACGAGAAATCTACTGAGAGTGTCTACTGAAACCCTATGGCAGTGGAAAGAGAAGTTTAAACATTTTCTATGATACGATAAATGGTTCAAGATACAGTGGTCACTTATTCAATCATATACCTACCCCGTTGAAACTACTATTTGACTTTTTTCCAGTTAGTCGATAAGTACTGTTTAGAATATGTGTTACTTGATGAATTAAATTTAAGAAAGAAAAAACTCACCCACTTCTCCTAAAGAATGTCCACAAATTCCATCCGGAACAATTTCTAATGTTTTAAGTATGTTTGTTAAAGCAATTTCAACGCTTATGATGCCACAGAATGAGTTGGTAACATCATCGAAAATGGTTGGATCATCACTACACATAATAGCCATCAAATCTACTCCGTGAGGAGCCAAAGTCTTGGCACAAACTTGTATTGTTTCACTGAATATTTTATTGTTCATTAAGTCTTTTCCCATTTTGAGCCATTGTGAACCCATACCAGTGAAGACAAACCAAATTGGTCTATGTTTGTCGACGCACTTACTTATTTCTCTCACATTTTTCTCTCCCAATACAGTGTATCTAAAAAAAAACTCTTGGAGTGTGTAAATGATGCACTTGAGAGAGAATAAGAAACAAAAAGAAGCTACAGAAGATTGGGGAAGCTTTCATTGGACCATACTTAACATTTCGTCAAGTAGAATATTTTTTAAATAAATAGAAGGAAGGAATGGTGAATAAGAGAAATAGCAAAGATGGTCCACCTCATAATTAAGTATTGTATAAATATGAAAATATGATTCGAGAAATAATCTTATTAAATATAACGCGACCAACATTTATTGAATTGAATAAAATGTTCCATTTTTCTAGAAAGCCTTGTATTCGAAAATTCAGCACGTTAAATTCGAAACTGAAACTCTCGGGTTTTATTTAGAAAATCAATCTCCGAAAGTAAACGAAACTATTTGCGGGAAAATCTAGGAATTTGTTCGCTTATAAATAAGCTCTTGTTATCTTACTCACTCCTGAATGATGTGTGGAAATATCCAATTATCATATTTGGAAATATTTTGATTAACTTACCCTCTAAAATTGTGACCCTCATCAGGAGTTTTATGAATTTCATCGACTAATGCCAAGAATTCTACATCATCTCGATTCTTCTCTATTTCATCAAGAAAATGATTTACTGCTTCTTCCGTTCTTCCAGAGACCTGTACAAGGCGATGCTTCGGTTGTGAATAAATATTATCTTTCTTTTCTTTATTATACGATTTTAACACAACGTGAGCATTAGCACCTCCAAATCCGAAACAATTTATGCTTGCGATGCCTCCGTCCCATTTCGTATTTTCCGTGACAACCTATCAACAAAAAAAATATTCACCATTGGTCTTCCAAAAATATATTTATTTAATTTAAAAACTATGCCAATAAAAAATTAATGTTTATTTCAAAACCAGTATTGAAATAGTGTAGTAACATCCCACTAAATGTTACTACGTTTTATACAAGTTAAATTTATATCCAGATAAACCGCTGATCCAATTTGTGTAGGTACACCGATACGCAACTTGAGCATTACTCCCAATTTTTATCCACTCATGCCTACCAATTTCCGGTGATGTCTCTCGACTTCCCAATAATGCCTGCTAATTCCCCATAATGCAATCTTACTCCCTGTTAATTCCTAGCATTGTACACTAGCTAAAGACTCTTTCGACTATTTTCAACTTTCATCTGTGTTGCCATCTGCCACCTGGTCATTTGATGCTATCAGCTTACTTGTACTTGGATAGCCAAGTAAGAAGCAATATTTTGTAGCGGTCTTCAGCCACAAGAATTATTTTAAAATGTTCAGAAAATATCGTGAATGGCAATTCATTCCAATTTATTTTCAAAAAACTGTTAATAAAGTAGATAACTTTGTAAATAGTACATTGTTTACCGGGTAGGAAAAGCTTAACATTCCTGGA
>CAJUYG010000595.1:12562-35483 GCA_910591675.1 Galerucella calmariensis
TTTTTACCCCCCGAAACCGTGATATGAAACTGTACGCCGTTTGTTACCTTTGATAGTAGAATCATATGAAATCGCGGTCCAGACTCTATGGCTTTCAAAAATAATCGTTTGGAAAATCTAGGAAAATTTTTAAAAACTTTCATTTTTCACCCCCCGAAACCGAGATATGAAACTGTACGCCGTTTGTTACATTTGATAGTACAACCATAGGAGATCGGTCCAGACTCTATGGCTTTCAAAAATAATCGTTCAGATAATCTAGGAAAGTGTTTAAAAACTTTTCTACCCCCTAAAAAGGTGATTTCAAACTGTACGTCATTGGTTTCTGTAGATTAAACAACATATAAATAAAGATTTGACAGAAGTGCCGTACAAAAAAGTTGTTTGAAAAGCCAGGGGAAATTATTTCTTGAAACTGTACGGCATCTAAAGCAATAGGTTCCTTTTAGAATAAAATAATATAATAAAATAATGTAGTACAAAAATAATAGTGAGGATAGTCAAAAAACAAAATTTTCTAAAAATGTATGTAGGTATAGTCTATCTAATGTCAATGTGATGACCTTGAATTGTATTACATATTTTATGCAGGTTAATTTTAATCCACTATATTAATTTGAATTACATTTGAAAAGCATTATTTCTTAATATTCGAATTTATAAAAGAATTTTATGCACGCCATTTGGCGGCTTTTCCTTCAAAGGGATTAAAAATATGGGTCATCACATTAACAATAGTTACACTATACTACCTACAACTGTTAGTTTTAACAAATGATTATTTTCACGCGGGAAATCTCATGTTAAAATGAATGGCATTTGTTACAATCAATTAGTTTTAACAAATGATTATTTTCACGCGGGAAATCTCATGTTGAAATGAATGGCATTTGTTACAATCAATTTTTTACTTATAAAGAAATTATTAAATCATGTCGTGCAAAAATATTTGTGCGGGAGGTCGTATGAAAGTTCTGCCAAGCCGACTTGATTTAAAAATTGATTACTTACCGAAGAACAAAGTTATTATAGTCTTTTATATTTATATTTTATAATTTAAATTATATTTATTTCTGATAATAATCATATAATCTGTCATTTTTATTCTTTATTTATTCGATTTCTGTTCGCAATATAGATGAAAAATTTCAATTTCACATTTTAATTTCAATTTCAACAAAACTAATTTCAATAAGAAAAGTTATTCTTCATCTTAGTTATCGCTTTCCATATCCGATACATTCCGGATCTATATTTTCATAGTCATCTGCAAAAATATACAAATATTTATCTTATTACTACTATCAATATATATCATGGGCAATATGGATATTTTTCCTTGATCATGCAGATTGGGTATCACATGGGTCATCACACTTCTTATCATCCAATGGCTCATCAGCTTCAATTAGGTCCATTACCGTTTCAGTGCATTCTTCGCCATCAAACCAATGAAAAAAATATTTGTTCTGTTCAATTTCCCACTCATAATTGACGGGACTTAACTGTGTTGAGTTTTTTACGTTGCAATTGCACCAAATTTGTGAAATGTAGATCGGTCTACGATACTGTTGCTCCAACTCCTTGCATGAAGGAGGAAAACTCTATGCTGACAATTTTGCAGTGCTTTTTTTAAAGCTTTCTTTTTCACTTCTAGGTTTATACTTTTGATCAAAGATTATATTTATGTTGTATAATCTACAGAAACCAATGACTTACAGTTTGAAATCACCTTTTTAGAGGGTAGAAAATAAGAGTTATTAAAAATTTTCATAGATTATCCGAACGATTATTTTTGAACGTCATAGAGTCTGGACCGATCTCCTATGATTCTACTGTCAAATGTAACAAAAGGCGTACAGTTTCATAACACGGTTTCGGGGGGTGAAAAATGAAATGTTCAGTTTTCCACTGCGCTTTTCTGCACAAGAGAAAATGTACGCCATAGAGCTGGAACCGATTGTGGCATGATAAACTATCGTTCTGAATGGGTTTGCTGCTGTTTCAAATCGCGACACTTTTTTACCCATGGGCTCATAGTCTATAATCTAAATGCGGTAAAACTTTGATAAGTGTCTCCTAGGAGATAAAGGCTCCTAGGACTAGAGTATTCAATGAAGGATTCCGCCTAGAACGGCCTAGTGGAAAGACTGTTGAGCCTGATAAGGGCTACTGTTTCACATAAAGGGCACAACCAAGAATGCTAATTAATCGCTAGTCTACAAAATATCAATCTATGAATTTAAATATTTAAAAAAAGAACTAAACATGTGCCCACCTTTGGCTTATTATTTTCCTTTTGTTATTTAAATACAAAAAGTTATAAGCATGTTAATACGTACTTGGAAAAGTTGTACTTTTAATGATGTAAGGGAAATAATCGAATTTCTTTAAAGAAAATGTCTTTTTGAATAGTCTTAGATACACATGGTATTTTTATTTGTATGAAATATCAGGGTAGAAGTGATGGTTGGAATATTGAAATGAAAATATATTTTCGGATTTTTTTCTCAAAATAGGTGATCACTATCTATTTTTTTGTAAAATCAGTCAAAATCTGCGTAGAGTTCCCCGGATCCCCATCTGCTTTAGCGGTGTTTTAAAGGTAAAACCAGAACACTTACCAGTTCCATGAGCTTCCACATAAACAACATTTCTAGGATCAACTTTGATTTCACTATAAAGTTCATTCATCAGGTTGAATTGTTGCTGACCAGATGGATATGTGATTCCTTCTTTTTTGTAACCATCAGTGTTAAATTTTCCACCAAGGACGGTGGCATAAACTCTTCTACTTTGGCTTTCTCTTTGAAGAAAAATACAACTAACAGTCTCAGAACGAACATAACCACTTCTTTCCGTGGAAAAAACTCTACATTTACCATCCTGTGCTAGCATATGTAACCTTCAAACAAAAATAATATATTGAAAATTTGGTATCTAGAAATCCTATGCCAATTTTGTATGTATTCAGTACTAGCATACTGTTGAGCTGTTACCTTCTCATTTTAAAACTATTTCATTTACTGAATATTGTGGCTCATTAGTCACTTCCTCCCAAATTTTGACTCAATTTTTAAACATACCGTTTCCATGACGCAATAGCCACTTCAAAATAAAACATTAGTTTGATGATTTCTCCTTCCATTTTTGTCTGTGGATGTTCGAAATTTCAATTTTCGAGTGGAACTCTTCCTTTCCCCCAACTGCCACCTTAAAGGCAACATTTTATTCTCATCTTTCAAATACCTAAATTTTGTAGTAATATTCTTATAATATTTTCCTTGAAACCCTCATATGTTTTCTTATGAATCTCAACATCATGGTTTACCGTCAAAGATCCCATGGAGGTCCATTGGCATGAGAGCTAAGTGACCAAGTAGCCAATTTGGTATTCTTTGAAAATCGAATTCTACGGTTTTTTTTTCCAAGAATCCAAATAAGATTTATAAATTTTGTAGAGTGATTCTAAATTAATAAGGCTGTTGTTGTATATCGAGAAAAGTATTGGTCCTTGTTCCTTGAAGAACCCTAGTAGTTACCGTTTGTACATAACTTCTTTTATCTGTAATTATTGTAATATGAATTACTCACCGGTTAAATTCAAGGGTTTCAATAGGATGACCAATTATGTGAGTTGCACATACGAAAGCACCATCAGTTATTCCCATTCTCATATCATTTAAAGCATTAACAAAGGCATATAATGAGCTTGAACAAGCAGTATCTAAAGCAAAGCTTGGACCGTTGAAATTGAATGAGAAAGCAATTCGATTTGCGGCTAGACCTAGACACATACCAATATTTGAATATCCATCTTTAGAATCTATAAATAGCTCGTGTACATTGGTATATGTTGAAATTCCAACGTAAACTCCTGAAACAAATTTTAACAGTTACAATCCCATGAAGATGATTGAAGTGAGTATATAAATATTTATTAAATTAAGTAAATGGAGTGAAAAGGCAGTTGCACCAAAGCCTCATCTTTGAAAGTGGCTGGAGACCTGTGAAATTCCAGGACAATGGATATGGTCTAATTTTTTTTGAATGAAAAATGAGTCGATGATATTAAATCATTCGTAAAGCTCAACTCTATCTGGTACAATAAAGGCAGAATGTTAGCTTGTACCATAAGGACTAGATGGTGGATATATATATCTGATGGCATGGTCGCTAACCATTACAAAACTAGTTGCATTGGCCAATAGATGTCAGTGAAAATAAAATTTGTAGAAATCTGTGAATACACATAATACACACTATTGGTTTGATGATAATCAACACTGGATGCAACAAGATTTCAACAAGGGTCACTGATTCAGATGATAAAATTATAGTTTCTTTTGTGTTTGATGAACATTTGAATGGCGAGCGTCAATTAGGATTATTGTAAGACCGATTGCCTATATCAGTAGGAGATGTTCCTTCAGCAGTACAGCATAATTTGGTGGTATAGGTGGATGAGTGTCGTGGCCGCCAAGATCTCCCGACCTCATTGAATTAGATTTGATATTAATAAGTTTGTAGAAATCCTATTTTTACGTATACCGATTTTTTCGTGTTTACGATTGAAAAATAGATATTGAGATGATATTTTCACCATTTCTTCTTAAACTCCATCCTCTTTCAAGCATATGAATGAAAAATATACAATATATTTTTTTTTATTGGTGAACCATTTTACCTATTTGGAGCACGCCTCAGCGTGTTTGAATCGAACTTTTTAGCACGCGCGTGTTTTAAAGTTACCGTGGCAACATCAACAACTCGAGAAACGAAGTCTAAATCTAGGGTCTCAATCATTTCTAAATGACAATTTTTTCATCATTGATCTGACAGGAGTAGTTTGTAACGTCAAAGCTTTCATTCTAACAATATTTAACTATGTCAATTAAAATGGAAAGTGCAGTTGGTATTGTTTGAAATATAAATATTTCGATTTTTCAAATCTTAGGAAATGGTATTTAAATTAATACTATTGACATCCACAGAACTCAATAACGTTGAACTTCCATCAAAATACAAAATAGTTCATGCTTTTCTCATTTCCATGACAACGCAAGGTATACATCATATATATATCACGAATTCAACCATTTGACATTTAGTTCTTAATGACATTCATGATTTCCATTTCTTGTTGTTGTAGTAGTTATCGACCAGTATTTATAATTTCAAAGTGCACCAATAAAAAAAATATCGTAAAGTATTCGTGGATAACTGGTCTTTAAAACACTTGCTCTATTTCGAGCACTCCGGCTTCACCGTCGTGCTCGAAAAATCGCGCGTGTTTTAAAGACCTTAATATCCACTTATACTTTAATATACTAATAGAAGATTCTCGAAACAATTAGAAACAAAATAATTGTTCAATCACCGCCACCTAGCGACCTCTGGAAGTTTGTCAAGATCCATAAGCCGTAGCAAACGATATAACAGTTTTATTGAGTCAGCTTTCCCACTCACCTCTACCATTTATTTTACAATCTATAGGAAAAAGTATTGGAGCAAATTTACGTAAAATGATCTGATATTACATAATATTCAATAAACAAATCATGGAGGATAGTCTCCATATTATGAATATTTAAATATTGTGGTACCATAGCGGTACATTTATTATAGAAAAATTATGTTTTTGCGATGGAATAACAAAAAAGAGAGGGTAATGTCATAATTATTGGACATTTTACTCGTTGATTTGTAAGTACTACGTATGTCAACTCCACTCTCTCAGGAGTTTATTCAGTAGAATGGGCGAATAGAAGTATGAAAGTTGTTTTTTGGGTTAAGCGAATACGGTATTTGCAATTTTGAAAGCTCCTAGGACCTTTCTTCTGTCTGTAGTACTTATTTTTTTTAAATTCTAACACACCCACATCTTTTCATTTACGTTTTTGAAATGTATAAATGGTAATTCTAATCTATAATTTCTCATGACCTTGGAAAATCAGATCTCCGAAACTGTTCTAGTAGCAATAGCAATGTTTTACTGAGCTGGATAATAGATAAGTAGTGCTCTTTGACATTTTTCAATTGTTAAATCAATCACTCACAGCCTCATCCTCCTTTAATTACTTGTTATTAGTTTGGGTTTAGATTGTAAAAGTTTTGAATGAATTTTGACATATAAGTTTATTTGATTGAAAACCATTGTGCGTGCTATAATAAGATTTATATCTCACACAAAATGAGTAGGATCAGAAGTTTTCATCTTACTAGGGTAGACGAATGTCTTTAGTATCAAGAAGATTCCAATTGTATTGCTGGGATTTCAATAATTGTGTTTCTGAAAAAGTACTCACCAATTTTGGATCCTCTGAGCTCTTTAGGATTGAAACCAGAATCTATTATACATTCGTAAACTGTCTCTAAAAGGAGCCTATGTCTAGCGTCCATAACACGTGCTTGTCTGGGATGAATATTGAAGTAAGATGCATCGAATTTTTCTATATTTTTGATTACTCCTGTTCTTTTAGGTACATCCCAGATGCCTATAATAAAACACAATGAACAGGTGAAAGAAAAAACGGCCACCTCAAAGTGTTAACATATTTTGATTTTTTATAACCTTTTTAATTTTTGTTGATAATTTGGAATAATGAATGGAGATAATTCATCTCAAATTATTTCACATCGATTAGGTTTCCAAATAAGCATCTATTTATACACATTATACGGAGTATATGTTTGTGATGGAATAAATCCTTTGGGTTACCCGAAACCATTTTGTACGAGAATTTGGCTCATTTTTCACGCATTGATAATTTATTATTTCAAATATCTCAAATCGTTTCAAAGCTATAAATTTTTGGAGTTGAAATATCGGTTTATATTTATATGAAGGCTCAAGAAGGAAGAAGAAGGGGTAGAAGAAGAAGAAAACATCTAGAAGCTCCAGAAATGTTATAGCAAAGTTGAGAAGTGTCTAGAATAGACCATTCCAGAACACCTGATTTGTCGGGTCGCCCATATTGTTCTGTGGAACAACCGATTAGTTGTAGTTGGAGCTTGTGTGTTTTGGCATGTGCTGTAAGTCAGTTAGATGTCAGACAGACTTCATAGAACAATGTCAAGGTAATTATTTTATTTAAATTATAAAAAATTCACAAATAACACATAGCGCACTTAGCAAACTGTCTCTAAATTGAATGACATATTTTAACTTGAATATTGAATGATATTCAAAATGCCAGATGAAAAAAAGCAATAAGCAGAGGAGTGTGATTCAAGAGCAACATATTTAGGTGCTCAGGGATCAATTTAAGCTCATCAAATCTAGCAGAAATGTCACCTCTCCTGACCCTGAAATCTTATTACACAACATCCATCTTCCAGTTGTCGACCACTGTGAAATTATACGATTGATATTTGGAAACTAGGAGTGACTGTCTAAAGTGTCTGAATATAATCAAAACACTCTAACACTATCAATGGGGTGCTGATGAATCCACACTTTAGAAAGTTTACCGGGCTCTAATCCGATCCAAACTTGATTATGGCAGCTTTGTTTATATGTCAGCAGCCAAAACTTTTCTGAATAGCTCTAACACTGTTCACAACACGGCCATCCAACTCTGCTTAGGAACCTTCCGCTCCAGCCCAGCTGAGAGCCTTTACCTAAAAGCCAATGAACCTCCACTCTGGTTCCTCCTCTCTTATGCAGTCTCGACCTCAATCTAACCCATTCAATCCAACTTCCTCATTAACAACTTCCACATCATGCAATTTAAGTAGTCTACCACCTAACCCACGCATTCATACTATCCCCTTCTTTTTTCAGTCGTTAATACCGGATATTCAATTCACACACTATCCCAACTCCCCTTCCACATACCCTATCTTGGTCCAAAACTCTCCCGAAATCTAACCTTCCACTCACTAAATTCAACAAAGAAGAAACCAACCATGGTCTGATAAAAAACTATTTCTCCGAAATACGTAATAGGAAACAATATGATTGAGTCCTCTTTACCGATGCATCCAAGAGCGAAACTGGAGTCGGATGTGCTGTTTATACCACGCAAACAGTTATAGAACTAAAGAAAATTCAGAAGAATGGACAGATTATAAGAGGGCCCTAACTGAATACAACAAACTGGTAAGGAAAGACAAGAGAGACTCCTGGAGGAGGCACTGTGAGGAGATAGAACAGACTCATGAGTGTGCCAGACTGCAGAAGATTCTCTCCAAGGACCCTAATCAGACTATACACGCTATCAAAAAAGATAACGGACAATATACTGAAAATGGAAAAGAAACCTTGGAAAAGCTACTCAAGGTACACTTCCCTGGATCAATACCCACCATTCCGACACAGAACTCTCCAGCGACAGAACTGGATAGACCACGATGGGCATCCAGGATAGACTGGCGAACAGCGAAGGCAGTGGTAGATGCGGAAAAGACAGAATGGGCTATTAACAGCTTCAAACCATATAAATCACCGGGACCAGACGGGATTTATCCTATCCTACTCCAAAAAGGAGGACATACACTGCACAACAGGGTAAGTGAACTGCTCAGAGCCAGCCTAGCTCTGGGGCATATTCCAAGAACCTGGCAACGCATCAGAGCTACATTTATACCAAAACCTGGAAAATCTGGACAGGACACGGCTAAAGCTCTGAGACCAATCAGTCTAATGTCATTTTTGCTAAAGACTCTTGAGAAACTTCTCGACAGACATATTAGAGATGGTATAATGGCTACAAGACCAATACACCGAGATCAATATGCATACAGAGAGGGAAAATCAACCGAAACAGCATTACATCAACTCATAAAAAGGGCTGAATACGTGCTGGAAAACAAAGAGGTGCTGCTGGCAGCCTTTCTTGATATAGAAGGAGCTTTTGACAACACCTCCTATGAATCTATAGCTAAGGCGACGAGGAATTTAGGGATCGATGCCACGAGCTGCAGGTGGATAGACTGCATGCTCAGAAGCAGGCTCATAGAATCAACTCTGATGGGGGAAACAATGGCCGTATGTGCAACCAGGGGCTGTCCGCAGGGGGGAGTACTATCCCCGCTGCTGTGGAACCTGGTCATGGACGGGCTCATCAGAACCCTACACAGAGGAGGATTCAACACCATAGGATATGCAGACGACCTGGTAATTCTATCCCAAGGTAAATACAACAGTACAACCAGAGACAGACTCCAGATGGCTTTAAATGTAGTAACAGGCTGGACTGTAAAAGAAGGGCTACGTATTAGCCCTTCGAAAACACAGATAATTGCGTTCACCGGAAGAAGGAAAAGGGAAGGACTTGGCCCTCTGACGCTTCAAGGTGAACCAATACGACTGTCGGATGAAGTAAAATATCTTGGGGTTATCCTAGACCCAGGCTTAACTTGGAACCGACACCTCCAGCACGTGATCAAGAAAGCGGAGGTGACCTTCATGGTTGCCAGACGTACTTACGGCATTAAATGGGGACTAAGACCCAGCATGGTACACTGGCTATACAAAATGGTTGTCATTCCCAGGATCACCAATGCATCTCTGGTATGGTGGCCAAAGACCAGACAATCCTCTGCTATGCTAAAACTAAGCAAGGTGCAAAGACTTGCATGCACTGGCATTACAGGGGCAATGAGGACTACTCCTACAGTGGCGCTGGAAACAATGCTAGACCTTCCTCCACTACATTATGTCATAATGTGTGAAGCAAGGGCAGCACTAACCCGACTGGAAAAAGCACTAGACCATGATGTGGCACATGGGAGAGGACACACAGAGATAAGGCAGGTGGGTGATGACATTTTCAAAATGCCAACAGACCAAATGACTGCCAAATATATCTTTCGCAAGAACTTCGAGATTGTCATCAAAGATCGAAAGGAGCTTGAGGAAGAGAACGCACCACCACTTAGTAGAGCGAATGAACTGATCTGGTATACAGACGGATCTGAAAATGAACTCGGCACCGGAGCGGGCATATACAGCAAGACGAGCAAATATGAAGGAATCGTCTCGCTAGGAAAATACGCCTCTGTATTCCAAGCAGAGGTTTATGCAATACTTGCGTGTGCAAGGGCTAACAGTATGAGAGCCTACAACAACAGGCAGATCAGGATCTACAGCGACAGCCAAGCGCCCTTAAAGCACTTCAGAGCTATAGGGTGACATCTCGGCTAGTATGGGAATGCGGCGAAGAACTTAGAAGACTGGCGACTCGGAACAGTGTAACACTGGAGTGGGTACCAGGTCATAAAGGAATCGCAGGCAATGAAAAAGCTGACGAACTCGCAAGAGTAGGATCGTCAACTCTGATGAACGGACCCGAACCTGCTGTGGGCATCCCCAGATGCTTAACCAGGTCATGGTTAAAAGGGTGGTTGAAAGAACAACACAAGAAATACTGGAAGAATACGACTGGGCAAATACATGGGAAGAAATTCATA
The DNA here is from genome assembly GCA_910591675.1 of Galerucella calmariensis. Classification (NCBI taxonomy): domain Eukaryota; kingdom Metazoa; phylum Arthropoda; class Insecta; order Coleoptera; family Chrysomelidae; genus Galerucella; species Galerucella calmariensis. Next base: position 22,979 of record CAJUYG010000595.1, read on the forward strand.
AAAGAACCATCAGAAAAAGTAGCGAAAGAACTGCTCTCAATGAGCAGGAACAAACTGCGCACCACTACGGGGCTACTTACGGGACACTTTCCCACAAAGGAGCACCTAAACAAAATAGGGCTGTACAACGGAGACCTTACATGCAGAAGATGCAAAAAGGATACCGAAACAGCTCTGCATATACTATGCAACTGTGAGTCGCTGGACCACAGAAGGCAGAAACTTTATGGTAGCACCCAAATGACTCCAGAAGACTTCTACAATCAACCAGCTAAGAACCTGTATGAGCTAATACAGCTAATGGATTGGCTGAACAGTTATTGGATTTTACCGAATTTCTGCTACTTGAAGCGTTCACACTGGAGAACTAAGAACTATATGCTGTTTCACAAGCTTTTGAACTCAGCAAAGTACCCCACCAAATATAGCCATTCGCACAGAATCCCACTCATCCATTCAGTCTATCAATAATTCATTTACCATTGATCCTCTCGTTCAACACATTCACGACACATACCAAAACCTTTTCCTGTACGATGATACCATCAGTATCATATGGATCCATTCGCACATAGGCATAACTGGAAATAAAATCGCTGATTGCTTTGCTAAAGAAGCCGTCTCATCCCCATTAAAAGTTGAACACACACTAGTGGACTGGCCCTGATACTCCAAGCGTCGTCAACAACTGGGAATGAAAACAACTTTTAAAGAAATTTCAACCTGCCCGAGCCAAATAACTATTGTCATCCAATTCCTGAAAGAAGAAAATCTACTTAACAGAATCTAATTACTCTCTTTTGATTTGTTGTCTAATCTTACACATATAAAACCAATGTAACATATTGTATTATTGTACCTAGTGCTAATGACAGAAGCTGTCACAAAGCACGTCAAGGAACGAATTGCTGGAGCCTTTATAACGAGAAGCACCAACTGAACATTCAACCTTCCCGAGTTACCACACTTGAAAAGTGGGTGGAAATGCACTTCTAATAATTGACCCAAACAATGTTCGTGGCTTTGGGCTTGAAGGAATCAAGGTTCACAATGGTCAATAATAGTAGTACCGGAACCAAGCTTGCAGTGACGCTAGCCATGCCAGCACACGTGGCGGGAGGGGGACTGAATGTAAAAACTGAATATTCAGCATTGTTTCAACATGATTTGACGTTGTTATTATGCAACATTAAATTCATACTTTTGAATCCAATTTTGTAATGCTGACTACAAATAATATGAAGTTCTATAATGCGCAACAATTTTTGAATGTCAGCTTATTCCGTTGGCGTTTTTTAAATAATTTATAGCAACTTTTGAGGGACTAATTCTTATATGAAAAAAAGTACAAGACGATATGAATACTATTGGGCATTCAACTAATGAAACCATTCCAGCATATGACTTTTTCGATTAAATTCAAATAAGGATAAAATACGATATCGTATAAACTTGTTAATTTTCAGTAGTAATAACCCAAGGACATCGATAATTGTTCGAAAAAATGTTATGACAGATTTCGAAAGCTTGTTGCTGTTGCCACGGAAAATTATAAAAATTTAAATATCGAACAGCGTTATTCAGTACAAAATAAATTTACTACATTTAACAATATGGTAGCTACTTATTGTAGTATTAACTATTACCCATTGGATATCTTGTATCACTTTCTGTTACTAAATCGACACCATTGAATAAGGCGTCTCTTAGCTCATCCATGTTTGCACATTCTGGAAATTTTCCAGATATACCAGAGATGACGATGTTATCCTGCTCTTCATTATTCTGCATATTGAAACACTATAAACGATAAAATGGTTAATAATTGTTCTTCTGAGAAGACGAACTAGACTGAGTATAGCGAATATTATCAAGAAGTTAAATAGGCAAAATATGAATATGAAAATTATTTGAATAATTAGGTATCTCGAATTTTAATTGTCAACCTACATATAAATGAATTAATTTTTTTTTGTCGATTGTTCCAGATAAATTAATATTCATGAAATCGACACTGAGAACATGAATTCATTGAATTATTCGAATTTGGTATAAAGTGAAATATTTGAAATTATTTTTAAGCTCCGTTTTTTTGACATGTCTCTTTGCTCGATATTGATATTAGCCACAGGGAGATGCTTGAAATATTCACAGATTATTTAATCATATATTTACTCAAAAATGAATAATTAAATTGATATGAAGGAGATATTTAGGGGGTTACTCCCAAATAACAAACGTGATTTTTTTTGCCATTTTTATGGATAATGGTACAGGTGACAACATCATCTTCTTCATTATTCTGCATATTGGAACACTATAAACTATGTAATGGTAAATAAATTGTTCTTCCAAGCAGGCGAACTAGACTGAGTATAGCAAATATTATCAAGAAGCTAAATAGGCAAAATGTGATTATGAAAATTATCTGAATAATTAGTTGCATCGAATGCTATTTGTCAATCTACATATTATGGGTTAATTGAATCTTTTCATCGATTGTTCCAGATGAATTAATATTCATGCAATTGTAACTCTCACTAGTACGGAAAACTTCATGCGCAAGTCCTACTTACAATTGGCCAATTTTATTCACAAGTCGTGACGAAACAAACTAATATAGGGATTTAGAGTTAGGATCTTTTAGGTCTCAGTGGATGTCACCCCAATATACATATAGAATTAGGATTTTCTCATTTTGTCTCACTTGTCTCCAAACTTCGTATTCTCATAACCGCAACGCTTAAATTCTTTTTATAATGTAATTTTTCTATGAACTTCCACTGTAGCACCATGTTAAAGTATACATCGTGAAGCCGTTATTTCGTAAACTAAAAACTATATTCTGCTTAAAATGGTAGTCATTTAGACCCAAAGAATCGTATTGTAACCACGATACAATTACTCACGGTATGTTCTTGCGCATGTAGCCGACAGCGTGTGACGTCATGTGGGAACCTCAATCAGTAATGTACAATGCTAAATATATGGGAAATACTCTGTTTGTGTTCAATCTACATGCATATGAATGATTATTTAAATGCGACATGGTTTTTCAGATATACTATGAAATATCCCTTTATTATTAGTAACTTAGTTGTTATCTTTTTTTGGTGAGTACAATGATGCTGGGAGTTAACAATGTACAAAACGTGTAGAAATATGTGGGTAATATATATTTTTTACATTTAAAAATATTTGAAACAGAAATATTTATGGGTGGGCAAAATTAGAAGACACCATTTTATTATAAATATTTTATATTTCATATTTCTACCATTATATTTTATTCATTATACGAGACTCCTTAACAAAGGTGTCACTGGGATACGAAACGAGCCAAAGGCGAGCTTCATATGGTTAATGCGACTTGAAACGACATGAAACTTGCATACACTATTTTTTCTACGGAAAAAAAATTTGATTTGGAAAATAATATAAAAAAATGCACAAACCGGGTCTCTGGTGTTCGACCTTTATTTTGGTCTTTTCTCGAAATTCAGAAAATATTGGGTCTGCCTACTTGGCTATTTAAAAATCTAAATTTCTATGGGTCAATTTTTCAGTTTCATAATGAAAACCAGTGTTATAATGAGTATCATTATGAAACTGAAAATTGGCATTTAATTAATAATTTATGGTATAGGAGTAGAACAAGCTTATATTTAGAATCATTCATTGAAATTTGTAAATTTTGACATATTCTTGTCCAGTTTTTCCAGGCAGTTTTGGAAACTGATTTTCCTATCAATTTCCCTCAATCGTTACAAAACAAAAATAGCCTTATATTATAAAACAGTATTAAATAACACTAATAACAGTTAATTAGTGGGTAATAAAATTCCAAATAAACGAATCAACTCAAGTAAAATTGAACATAAAGCTAACAACACCTCGTATTGCATGAAAACACAATGAATCGAAAGACTGGTGAGAGGTGGGTGTAAATTTCTGGTTCCCGCGTGACGTAACTGCGTGGCTCGGACGCAATTTGGAGTAGAAATCAGCATACCGTGAGTAAGTGTATCGAGATTGTAACCGTTTTTTTAATGTGCGTAATTCAATCAGCTTCACTATGCTCCTTCTAATTTCCCTTAATATCTCGGAAAATTTTTCCGGCAAATTTGAAAAACTGAAAATGTGCTTTTTTTTCAAAAATGCGATTTCTCAAAAATGCACACTCGATTTATGCGAACTTCTAATATGTTATTTTCGAATATATAAGCTATATTTTGGGCCAAACCGCAATATGCCAACTTTTTTTCCAGAGATACAACCTTGCAAACACAAAATGTTATTTTTTCACTCAGTTTTCGACTTCTAGCGCTGTTCAGGTTTCCCTATGATGAATTCAATAGCGCCATCGTATTCCACTGAAAAAATACATCGTTAACACGTTGTGATCTTGAAACTTGGCCATTACAAAAATTTCATATGCCTACCGCATAATAGCACCGCAATTTGTCTCCATGATGTATAAACGCAAATTTGTACTCCTTTCGAAATGGAGATGGACTCAGTACTACTGCTGATCATAATATGGCCTCAGTACTACTGCTGAACATAATACGATACTTTTTTTCCATACGAAATACGATGGTGCTATTTGATCTATCATATAATCAACCCGCAAAGCAATGGAAGAGAAAATCTACATAAAAAATGGCATTTTGCAAACAAAATCACAAATTTTACACTCTTGAGCCTGATTTATACTGCATCTATTCTTTAATATACGAACCGATATAATCATTGTTATCTAAATACCCCGTAACATAGCCGTCTAAGGGTTTACAGTTGTCTTTAGAAGGGTTGAATTCAACGAGACCCCTGAAATTTCCGCAACCTCCATCTGAAATTATCACTTTTGATGCTTGGGGTCAATGAGCCGTGCAAGAAACCACTTGAAAAATCTGGCACCCGAGCATCTACTTGGAAGATTTTGCATCGATGGTATCCAAAGTGACATGTCTAGTTGGTGAGAACCTGGAGGAGGTGAAGGAACACGTCACATCAACAAAAACCGATCATCTCTTTGACTTGTCACCCTTTCCCGCTCAGATCCTGGTCATTTGTTGTCCAAATGACATCTCAGGAAGACTGAAAATTTGCTAACAGCAATGAAAACGAATATCTTCAAGATAAAGTTCAGAGATCTGTCAAATTCAATCTTGATAAAAGTCCTGTATTTAAATGACTATTATCAAAGTACGGCTTTGGCATATTTAATGATAAAATTCAAATATGGGAGTCGACAAATATATTTAAAATACAGTCCACCTTACATTACGTCACCGTTGGACTTGTACGTTACACCAGAAAATAAACAAAACAAAATTGCATGTTTGTATTTTCAATTGACGTCAATCTTTACGTATGCTCTTTTTATTTGACCTTTCAGCATTTTAATTAGAAAGTTCACAAAATAATCACGACTATAAATTGTGACTGTAACGTAGAAGAGACCCTCAATTAATTGTGAATAAGGGAATTTGTATATACCATTATTAGGTTTATTATTCTCATGTTTTTAGGAAATTGATGAATAGCATAATCAATTATTGAAAAAAATAAGTTACTAACAAATTCCACAACAAAAATGTAACATTTGCATTGTCAGGAATGCATTTATCATATGATTTGACTAAGATTTCTCTGGTTCCACCTGAATATTTGAGACTAAATTCCATTTTTGGAAGCTGATTTTTTGTTATCGCTCACCCCAACATAAAATTGTAAGCTTTTGACTGCTTGCTTGCTGCGTATTCATTGGGGTTTCTACCATTGAACATGTTTGTATAAAAGTATATTGGGGTGACATCCACTAAGACCTATAAGAGATCTACGGTGTTTCCTCCTACTAAGTTCCTGGGAAAAGTCCAAAAAACTATTGATAGTAGTAGTTTCCGCAGGCTTGAGTTTACGTTAAGTGTCCCTCTTCGATCAAGTAGTCTCCCGGATGTGCAATGAACATACTGGAAGAGTAGACAGATGTAAATTTCGACCACCGCATATCCAATATCAAAAATTATTGTACCCATGTAATAATACTTAGAAATAATAATCTTTCAATGACTGTTTCAATATACAAATGTTGCTTTCGTTTATTTGGTCTTCAAGCACTTGTGCGTGATGCCTCAGTCGTCACGACTTCTTAGCAAAACGAACACGATTTTTTAGGATCCTCAAAACCACTTGTCATGTGCCAATGCCAATGAATTTCCTGTGTTGTTAGAAGAACAGTTTTCAATTATAATGTTGTTGATAATATAATTTTGCATATTTAGATATTTTTAGTAAGGTTTGAATCGTAATCGGCACAATCTTAACCTTTAAATAAACGTCAAACCGGACAAACGTCAAATTAGGCAATCCAGATCACGTGATCTAATATGGCCGTGCAGTGCAAACAATTTAGACAGATAGGTTAGTTTTGTATTGTCTATTCAGTCATAAACAGTGCTCAAGACTTTTTAGTCGAATTTATTAGTATATTTTGCTTCAATTTAGTATATTTTATTAGTGTTTAGCATATTGTTCATTTGATTAGTATTATTATTACGAATATATCACTTTTCTCAGTTTTTCTTGTGTACCAAAAATGTGTTCTTTAAAACAGCTGGGACCTTAAAAAAGCTTACTTGGTCTCGGTTTGAACGGCTCCCACAACCGACTACAATACAAGTTGTTGGCATTTTGAAGTAGGTGTTTCACTCCTGGAATCCGTAAGCATAAAAGTTAAATACTGCAGGTGATATCTTCCAATTCAAGCAAGTGAACTTTTAAAGCCAGCAATTCCATAAAAGTTTCACTTCCATTATAATATTGTATATGTTTTAGTCAGTGTATACTTACCCTAAAATATTAAATAATAATTCTTGATAGTCTGAAAATCACTAACAGAAAAATAATGTCCTTATATAGGTACACAACCAAAAGTTGGTCCTTAATTGATATACCCAGCTCAGAAGTTTTATAAAACTAAACTTTTTATTGTATGTTATTAGTATAGACATAGAGACACCAAATCAAAATAAAAGCACTTTTCTCCAAAATAAAAACTTATGTATACCAAAATCCACGGTCTACAATGTATTAAAGCACATTTGTTTGCCCTGTGTCGCCATATTGAATTCCATTTGACATGTCACTGGATTGCCTAATATTTAATGTCCACTTTTCGTTTTTAAAAACTATTTTGTATATTTGTGTGTGTGTCTGTGTGTGTGTGTGTTGAGTATTCGTAATTGGTTTTTATTTTTTATAGTGGGACTTTTATTTCAAGAGACAATGTCGAGAATATTATTATGTTTTGTGAAAGTCTGTAATGTGAGGTGCAACCGGTAAGCTCTATCTTTATAAAAAAACATGTTTGATTAAATGAAAAGTGACAGAAGTAATTATTCTTCAATACAGCTTTGAACTTCCCAGCATTGTTGTTGAATTCCTATCATTTTATTTATGTTCATGTTTGTCATTGAAATATAAAAAAAAAATTTCCATTTATTGTATACTTTTTTTATTCAATAAAATATATGAACTTGATGACTATTGCTTTATTTTTCTCACTTCATGCATTATATGGTCCGCTTTTTGACATTTCATTTAATTTTACTTGACTATATGATTGTTATTATTGTAATATCAATCTGATGCTGAATAACTTTGAATGAAATATAAAAAAATGGATCATAAATGTAATTTTGCAATGAAAGTAAGATTACAGTGATTTTAAATATGCCGCCAAAAAGTGTAAAATTACAGGAACTCACAACCTTTTAATTTGTGTTAGAGGTACTGACGGGACTCTCAAAGTGGCGCCACCCGTACAAACAGAGGGAGCCACGGGTCAGTTTCCCATCTATAAGTATTTTTTTATCTATGAGTCAGACGACGGAGTAAGCACTTCTCGTGGTGCATTTGTGAATTATTTGCAACTCTTGTCTTAAATTTGGCTAGTAGTGAGGAAAATGGTATACACATCATGGTGGTGAAGGCTTTCATAAACCTCGCCACTCATTCTGCTTGGGGCGAAACCCCTCGCGAAATAATTTTGGTGCTTGGTCAATAATAATAGTCTTCACCAACAATATACCATCACATGTGAGCGAATATTTATATGTCAATCTGTTGGCTTTTTTTATTTTGCAGCGTTCCGAAAATAAAACAACAACGCTAAAATTTTTGTATGTTCACGTCTGTTGATTTTGACCAAATATTTTGAAGCTATTGCTCTCAACTGTGCTAAATACCGTGAAAAAATTTGAATGTAGTCCAATTGGAAATTCTCTACTTATTCGTTAAATTATATTCACAAAATGGTGAATCATTAGCTGTATTCTTTTTACCACGTTCACCTGAAATTAACTGAGCCACTCAGTTAGTCTCAGTAAATTGGGAAAAAATATATTTTCTTTGAATATGGCTCGAGTTGAGTACAAAGTGAGACTAACTAAGAAAATTTCTCCCCCCCCCCTTATCCCAATTGAGCTAGCTTTTCATACAACTTAGAAGTGAGTTGAAAAATTTTTGCGATCTGTACCTACCGGATATTTGTTGATGTCACATCTATCTTAAAAGTGTGGTTAATGTTCTTTTAAATAAGAATTGCTTTAGGAAGTGGCATTTATGGCACTTTCAGGAACCATTGCCTGTTGAAAATAAAAATTTGTGTATAAACTAAATTTTTGTGGTATAATCTGAGGTACTTATAAAGAATATTTGACAGTGAATGATTGCTTCAAACACAATCTCAAATGTCAATAATGAAATAGCTGTCAGCATGGAGCATCATATTTCTGTGCAAGAGAATTGGCAAACTTTACGTAGCTTCTTCTCATGTGATACGAAGTCTACATCTATACAACAAGGTCCGTTTTTTTATTGTTGCATTTTTGTGCTGATGTATATTCCGAAGGATGGTTGAGTAATGTTCTATCCATCGGATAGTCAAGCAGCCATTAAGGCACTGAGCTCTTGTGTAATCATTTCCAAAATGGTGTGGGAATGCCTAGACAAACTCGATGAACTAGGCGGGAACAACATAGTCACCTTACTATGGATGCCAGGACACAGTGGAATAGAAGGAAATGAAATAGCAGATGAACTAGCAAAGAGGGGGACTGAAATACCTTTCTGGAGGCCTGAACCCTTTTGCGGAATCAGCCCCAATGTAATATTGGAAGAAGTAAGTGGAGCCAAGAAAAAGAGAAGATCTGACCATTGGAAAAATTTTGTAGGGCTTATACAATCAAAGACTCTCTGGGTGACTACAACCTGTTGAGATCAAAAGAATGCATAAGTCAGAGTAAAACTGCGCTAAGAGTTTTAACAGGGATCCTAACGGGACATTGTCGCCTGAATGGGCACCTAAAAAAGCTCAAAATAGTGGAGGAAGAAGAATGCAGATTCTGTGGAATGGAAGAAGAAACCTCCATCCACATACTTTCCAACTGCACAGCACTTCAGAGTCCTAGAGCACAGCACCTGGGAGATTACTGGATAGAAGAGGAACATTTGCCTAAGTTGAAGCCTGCAGACATCCTGAAATTCCTCCGGGAAATAGGACTAAAGGAACTACTAGTTTCTGAGACTCTCCCCAGAAACTGAGTAGAAGTAAGGGGACACAATAGATCTTTGAGGTCTCAGTGAAAGTCACCCCAAAAAACACACATACATACATACATAATGTTCTATCCAATTCATTCCAGGTGATATACAGGTCAGGTCAGGTGGAAAAAAATGGCATAGAGAAAGAGCACAACCTGAAATACATTGCAGGAAGTTTTGGAAACTGTAAAGCAGGCACAACACACTTGATATATACTGTCTTTAAAGGTCCCTGTAATTGGTGTCACTTATGCCCAACTGGAGTACCTAACATCGGTAAAAAGATTTCCAATAAATTGTTTTATAATATATTTGTAGTATTAATTGGCAAACTGGGACAGATTACCTTGTCGTCTCCATTGCAAAATCAATCGAATTGTTTTCACAATTCTACTAGCTTAAGGTGTTACTATGTTAATTAATGTCTTTTATTCACGTAGGTATAAACCTATATCATTGTATTACGTTGTGATGACCCATTCAGCACAATAAAATTAATTAAGGCTACGACCTCAATTCTATTGAAGTAGATTCACCATTTTTTTTTTCAGTATTTGTCGGTATCAATTCATATCACGCTAATGTTTATTTACACTATGGAAAACTGAGTGTGGGAAAAATGTCTGGTCTGGTCAATTAATGATTTTATATAAAGAGTAAGCCTTAAGTATGGAACTCCTTAATTATGTCGGAAACAGATTGCAGGGTTTTTATAGATTTTTAAGTGTATGGATCTTTTGTTTTCGTTTTGTCATTGAAACACCTTTCCATTTTCAGACTTAGCGGCTTCTTGTGGAGTTTTTTTTGTTACTTATACCTGAGCAACATTATTTTCACCCTCATTATAAAGAAGCTTAAAATCCACTTGAAAAAGTGAGCGCTCTTCAAAATATTCAGTATTGCTTCTGATTTCCTCTAACTCGATGATATGAGAGCAGGAAGGCATAATATAAATTACCATTTCATGTTTTACCATTCCGCACAGCTGATTTTTGGTGTACAGGTTGTATGAACCAGTTACAGTGCGAGTCATATAAAACTGGCACGACTATAATAATCATGAATAGTGTTTGATATGTAGTTGTAAAAATGGATCTTCAAAATTGTTTCAATCCCAAACTAGTTGTTATGGTGAAATTTCGAGGTCAGAGATGCCAGCACAACAAAAATGTTGGTAGATCTAATCATGAAATTAAATTTAAAACGAGGTGGAGGAAATACAAAATAAGTAGCTAGCTCCCTCCGGAAGAAACGTGAGTTCAGTTTGTGATTGATAAATAAAAAAATGGTAAATAATTGTGATATAATATGTTTTATTTATAATCTTCTTGAGTGAGATAATCTCCAGAACTTGGAAAATTGCTTTTTGATAATAACATCTAAACATCAGGTGTTGTAGTAGTGATAGGTACTGGATACTGTGATGCTAGTTTTTTTGGCCGACAGTGGCCGGTGGAAATTTTGGTACTTATGGTAATTTATAAACCAAAAAATTGGTTTACTGCGTTCGCTACTGTCCCCGTATTGTCTCCCAATAAAATCGTTGTATGATCTCCATCAACTTTAACTATACTTATGGGAGATGAAGATACCTGAAAAAAAAATTGCTCTGTTCAATATCATAAAAATCCAATCAGTGGAGTAAAAATTTTTTTCTACTCCTGTTTTATGATATACTTATTAAAAGACTAAAATCTATATCGTAATGATATTCATTATAATACAAATTTTCATTATAATACAGATTCTCAAGCCAATAGGAATGCGACATTCGCACAATATTTAATATAGCCATGGATACCTGGTTGACGTTTCTGGAATTAATTATATTAGGTCTGTTCCCTGCAATAAAAGTGTAGCACTGAGCTATACGATTTTATTTATTTTAATTATGTTTCAATGCTTCTTGCAGTATACAAATGCAATATACATAGATAGTCCCAAATTTACCAATTTTACACGCATTTTTTCACAGATAGATCTGAATTTTTCAAAATTATATAGCTCAGTGCTACACTTTTATTGCAGGCGAGCAGACCTATTAAGTGACACTTAATTTGACAGCTGTCAAATAATTTTGATTTTCAAAAGTAACTATATTTAAAATTAATTAAACTAAACGCCTCCAGAAATTAGAGAAAGAGCCGAAAATGCAGTTGGCAACATATTACCAGAAAAATCCAAGAAAACTTATGAAAAATTATACAAACAATTTATGGATTGGAGAAAATTAATTAAATAATTCCTATTAATCGGAGTAGAAAAAATATTGCATGCAACTTTCATGTAATGGCCATTAATACACTCGCATATTATATACGAAACTCGCCTGCGGCTCGTTTCGTATCCTACAACATGCTCGTGTCTTAATGGCTATCATTACATGATCGTTGCATATTATGATATCGAAAAATAATTCGAAAATAGTTAACAAATTTGTTGATTACTCGATAATACAAGTTTGGTTGAGTGATAATTAGTTATTAATTATAAATGAAATCTAAACAAATTGAATGACTAGAAAAATATTCAATCAAATTTAGCAGAATTGTTTTGGCCGCTGGTTATCACGATTCCATCCTCGGAAAAATGAAAAAAAGCAGTAGAAACAATGGAATACTGCGGGTTTTCACTACTTTCACGAAAGTTATGGTCTTAATCTCAAAAAATACACACAGGCGAATATATTATACTGGGTGTCTCATTATATTCTGACTGTTTTCAAGAGCTTATATCTTCGAAACGGTTCTAGATAATAAGATGCGGTTCCCACAGTTAGGTTTAAAATTACCGCGAGTTTTGCTGTGACACATTTATATAAATGGCGTACATCCGGTTTACCCGCTAGAAATGTGGCGTATTTTCAGAATACAGTAGATGTAAATTTTTAAATGGG
>CAJUYG010000595.1:45483-65395 GCA_910591675.1 Galerucella calmariensis
ATAATCACACAGAACAGTCAGTCAGTAATTATCTTTCGAATAGAAAACACCTATTGTATTGTCGGGAATATTATAAATTGTAACTAATAAATAAATAAAGTTTTTTAAAAAGGAACTTTTTACCCGTGGTGACTTATTTCGTATGTAGCGGGAACCCCAAGCTCCGCGGGTTTGCCTGGCGAGAACCAGACATTTTTAGGAGATTCAAGCGTCCGAAATGATGCTCGATAATAAATTGCACATTTTTACAAATTTGAAAAAAATCGCAAATTTTTGCAATAAAATATGATTGCACTTTTTTTGAAAATACATTTTATTCTTGAGGAATATATGCTCTTGCTGGACCAGTTGCCCATGTTGACACCTTCGTTTACTGGACTACTGCTGAAATTTCGCAAGTGTTTACTGAAGTCATAATCGAAAGTTGTTAGCAGAGTTGCTATGGTTAACCACTGCGATAACCACTTACTTAGAGAATAGCCCTGAATAATTGACCGTTAACAACAAGGTACAGACCTGAAGAGAACTAGACACTAGGACACATTGCCGCTACAAAAGTACGCCTGCACACCAAAAAGGTTATTATATAAACTTTACAAGGGTCTGGAAACCTCTGCTTTATCCGGTCTGTAAGTAATTACCTTGTGAAGATCATAGTTTTCAGAGATGAAATTATTGTCATGTCTTCTAATCAACAAAACTTTTCCATTCGTCATTGTGGAAGGCTCATATCTATAACCAGCAACTACTCGCCCATAAAAACTTTCAGCAGAGTCAGACACTTTGATTTTTTCTATTCCTGTTGCATTGGCTACAATTTCGCTAGTCTTCAGTAGTAGTGTATCCCATTCTGTTGAACTACTCAATGTTTTGCTGACCTACAAAATATGTTATGATAGAATTGATAAATCCGTTTCATTGACATGGAATTGAAAGACATTATTATCGTGAATGTAACAAGCTCACCACATTCCTGTCAACCTGGGGAAAAGATAAACAGAAGGTTTCCAGAATGATATTTTTTGATGTTTCCACTGCATTTCCACGTCGTACATGGGTACTTCTTAAGAGATCATGGACGTACGCTGGTGATCCGTCTATATAAACCACATTAACTTGTTCTCCTGATTTTTCAAGTTGAATTGCCATTTCTGTACCCACAGCACATCCGTACGAATACCCGCATAGATAATACGGTCCTTTCGGTTGTATTTCCTCAACTTTTTTTTTATAAGCACTAGCGAAATCTACAATGCTGTCAAATTTAGTGTGTTTGGTGCACTGCAAACCGTATACCGAAGCCTTTAATTTCTTTGCTAAAGGTTTTAAAATATCAACGTTTCCCTCAATAGGATGAATAACAAAAACGTTTTTATTAAAATCATTATTTGATGCGTTCATTTCGAGGACAGGTTCATCTGGGATGATATAGGTACTTTTAAATGGACTCTCTGATGATTCTTCTTTTTTTTCGAAAGTGTTTTCATTTTTATCGTCACTTGGTCCCAAAGCAACCAATGAATTTAGAGTTAAATCACGGATTTCCTCTTGAGAGAATTCTATATTATAATTTCTATATAGTGTTTGCTTTATTTCAGACAACATCAATGAATCTAATCCAAGCTGGGAAAGGCTTATCGACTTGTCCACTAGATCTGCAAAAATAAGCTTCGATTAGGTTTTCAAAGAATGGTCGCATTCATCAAAATTTGTTTGATTCATTATTAGTTATAATAAAGCTAACTCATCATAGCAATTAGAAAATTTCCACGAGCAGTTTGTTTCAAAAGTGAAAATGACGCTATTGACAGCGACAGAAAAATACGTGTCTTAGTAGCACATACCATTTTTTCTACTCCCATACTTAAAGTTGACCTCACAAAAACACTTACCTAAATTCCTTATTCCCAAAATATGAGCAATGGCTTCTACTGGTGTGCGAGTTATTTGTGTACTAACGGAATCTTCCTCCAGCAAGACTACACTTGAGGCCACCGTATACGATTCCAGCATTAAACGTTCCAATACATTCAAACATGAATCAATGTTTTGTGGTACCAAATTGTGAAAAGACTAGAAAAAAATTATACTTGTTATTGTTACATGATAAAGTACACGCATATTTCGAAATTTGCTTAGATATTAATTTATAACAGTAAAGTTGATATCAAAAATAACTAATAATGGGACATGATCCAGTTTCAATTGGAAATTACTTCCAAATTTTAAAATAACATTCAAATTTCATTGTTTGTTTCCGACCACCAGCCGAGAATTTCCGAACGCTACCGATGATACGTGTGATGTCATACCATGTGATGACTTTTGTCAATATGACCGGTATTGCATTAGGTTATGTGTAGTTGTGTGTTTATATTGTATTTTAATTAGCTATTAATTGCTTCATCGACGTAAAAATATCATTTATATTTCTGTTTGAGACCATTACGTCTTTATGTGTGTGTGTGTGTGTGTGTGTGTGTGTGGTGGAGAATGGCCTCAGACACAGTCTATTAGCCACAGAAAATTAAAAGTTAGTAGGAAATTGAAATATCAAAGCGTATGTGTAAATAGATAATTTAGACTTATTTATGAACTATTTCACTATAGCATCAAGTACATACTTATCCATGTTTGCCAAAACAGTGGTTATATTTGTGGAAAGAGGAAAATTGAAATCGATCAGAGAATTGTAAAGTTCGGTTGTTGCCATTTTGTTTTCAGTCAAGAAAACATTTTTGTATTCTGTGTAAAATTTTTATTATAAAATTGCAAAGCGCTTTCGGCGGTTAAGCCATCATCAGTGCCATACCTGCAAGTAAGCATTTATCAACAACATTATCAGATTGATACCATATAGTTCAGTTAATGATCATCAATTAAAAATTTTCCATATTTCGAATGATTGTTGTGTTTGGAGTTTCTTTTGACCACTGATTGGTTGTCTACTTTAATTAGATTTAGGAAAGGGTTCTCATTAGACCCATAATCTTTTTAGTTTGGCATCAGATTTGAATAATACGTTCTCATTAGACTTTAAAATCAAATCTGTTCCTTGATTTAGATGGCTGATTTTTGGTTTTAGGAGACTACCGGATCACAATTTTTATTCATTAAAATCGTTATAAATTATGTTCAGATAATTACTTTCATTTATTCACACAAATATTTTATAATTTCAAATTAATTTATTTGATTTTGGAATCTCTCTCAACCTATTTGTGAATTTTCCTTTTTGAATTGGATTTAGAAATGGGTTCTCATTACACCCTCAATCTTTTTCGGCATCTTATGATTTGATTGGTTCTCATTAGACCTCAATATATCAAATCTACTTAGTTTATTTAGAAAATCCACATATTTGGTTTTGTGACATTACCAGATCAAAGAAAGTTTTTTTTTACAATAATTTCACTTTTATACTCATTTTGTATAGCTTGAGTTCTGTGTCCACTTTAATTGTCATTTTATTTAATTTTATTTTTAAATTGTATTGAATTTTGAAAAATAAATTTGATTTTGGAATCTCTCTTGACCTATTTGTGAATTTTCCTTTTGGAATTAGATTTAGAAATGGGTTCTCATTAGACCCTTAATCTTTTTCGGCATCATATGATTTGATTGGTTCTCATTAGACCTCAATATATCAAATTCATTTAGTTTATTTAGAAAATTCACATATTTGGTTTTGTGACATTACCAGATCGAAGAAAGTTTTTTACAACAATTTCATTTTTATGATCATGTTGTACAGCTTGATTTCTGTGTCCATTTAATTGTCATTTGTCATTTAATTTTAAATTGAAGTTTGAAGTAGTGTCACTTCATCTTCCGGTCTACTAACACGTGTTTGTGTAGTGGCTGAGAAAAATTTATAAAATTAAAAAAGTTCATAATGTGAATACATTTTAACCCCAAACAGGGGATAATTAATTTTTTTAAAAATTTTAAATTTAATGTAGTGACGTTAATGTGTTGTAGACATTTGACTAAGTTTCTTGTTACATATCTGACGAGTAAGTAATTCTTTTCTAATGTTTCTTGAAAAAAATTTTCCAACGATTATTGCTTACTTGCAGGTATGGCACTGATGATGGCTTAACCGCCGAAAGCGCTTTGCAATTTTATAATAAAAATTTTACACAGAATACAAAAATGTTTTCTTGACTTTTAGTCATGTGTACTCAGCTATAAAGATATTCACAATTTTGTTTTCAATACATTCAAAGAAAATATGGTTCAAGTCTCCTACTAATACATTGTTACAGGAGCAAGCTGGAGAATTCACAATACCTATTTTAAAAAGATGATTCGGGAAACGACCATGATTCATTCTTAAACGAGATATGATGGAGGTATATTGTTTTCTATAATAAAAATAAGAGATATGAGGAATTAGTTGGTAAAGTAGGATGCAAAAGAAAATATTGACTATTAGATGTTTTAGCTCCCAATTGGTTCTAATATATTTCTTATAATCATTTAAAAGATCTGAGAAAACAAAAAGTTCAGTATAAGTGTTCATTTTGGAGGCTCTCTTGGCTTCCAAGTCAACGTATACTTTAAAACTTTTAAGAGAAAATATTTTATTTACTAGTTCAGTGTTCAGTGACGATTCTTTGATATTTTGTGAGTGGAGATATGGCTAGTGAAGGTTTTGTAAAAGCACAAACTGATAACTTGCCCAAAGTACTCATAAAAGACTTATTCATGCTGCTCGAATTTGTGAACGTCAACAAATTTAATGACGTCACTCCATGGGGCAGACATCTTTATGACGTAAAGCGCGTTTTGGCGGACTTTCAAATTTTATGATTTTTGAAGTCGTTTCAAAGGCGAAGTTTATATTTGTTTGAGGAAATAAACATGCGAAGTGTTAGGAGACCTTATAAAGCGTCAACTCCCCCCAATAGCAAAATTTATGCTTGTACCCTATTGACATAATACGAAATACATTAGGGGGTTTGATTATATACGAGATTAACTATGTTTTTTGGAACCCTCTAAAAAATGGGTCTCCTATTATTTCTCGATAAACTCACTCCTCCAAAAGTTCTTTGAAGTTGAAGTTATCCTCCTTCTTAGTTCTCCAATTTTTGCAATTTTAGGGCAAAATTATGATTATTTTTTTAAAATCTAGTCATTTAATTTGAAAAATATATAATTTTTTTCCACTACTAGCTGTGATGTTGGCAATTATTGCTTCTTCTAACCAACTGAGAAATTGAACTTCTCTATAAGTAGTTAAAATTTCTTCTATTTTCAACCTAGGTCAATGATGGACTAATTCAAATATTTTAAGAATTCAGGAATAGTAGTTCAACAAAAACTTGTGCAACATAATTTTGTATACCCAGGAGGTTGTCTTTAACATATTTGCTGCTTGTCATTACCTATCAAGATAAAATTATTTGAATAAAAATGCCATTATTTAACCAAAAATGACTGATGACATAACGAGTACGTTCATAATAATATATCGAAAACTGACAGTAAACTTGTCAGCCCTACACTTACATAATAGCTATAATATGCAACATAATAATTATTTGTGAGTCTGCTCATACTAATAGATTATTTATCACTAAAAATTGATGTTGGTGGAATGACATGTGTGTTTACAAAAAAATAAACAAATTTAATACTAACTTTGTCTTGCATTCCTAACTTGGCAAGGATTCCTACATCTCCTATTGGACCCCACTGAATTGCTAGGCCAGGTAATTGTTCCCGTTTTCGTTTTTCGCACAATTTTTCCAGTGCAAAGTTGGCCATTCCATAGTTAGTTTGACCAGTGTTTCCTCTTCCAGAAGCTATTGACGAAAAAACAACGAAATGTTCCAGTTCCTGACAAACTTTTCTACTCACTATATCCATATTTTGACCTGATATTATTTTACTCTTAAATATGTCATGGAAGTTTTCTTCGGTTTGATTGATGAATAATGCATCTTTAACGACCAAAGCCATATTGAAAATTCCTATAAAATTCAGATGAAATATCAAATATTTGGAAACATTTATTTCGGAAAAGAGTTAGCACAAAAATATCTACTCTCCGGGCTACAAGCCCCGACGAGCAATTAATTGGACACATTTAATTTCAAGAATGTAATAATATTAAAGTCATACTATTATTTACCTCCCACAGAACCTAACGCTTCGGCATTGTTTATTAAAGCTTCTGCTCCTTTGAGAGTGGACGTATCGTTTATATCTACTTTCACAGTTACTTCTTTGTATTGAGACCATTTTCTCATACAATAAGTTTGGTAACCGTTACTTATCTCTCTCCTGGAGTTGAGTATAATTTTTGTTGCCCCTTTTTTAATCAACCAATCAGTGAGCTCAAGACCGAATCCCCCTAATCCTCCTATCAAAATATAAGATTTGAGAGGACTGAATGTTATTTTGGGAATCGCTGATATACTTCGAATTGGTGCAGAAACTGGATACAACTCTTCTTTTCTGATTTCTATAACAATTTTTCCCTTGTGCTTTCCTGACGCCAGATACCTGAATGCCGATTCGACATCATTTTCTGCAAATACTTGACTTGGTAAAGGTTTCACAACCCCACTAGCTATACCTGGAAAATTGATGAAGATGTTATTAATATATCAGTATGATGAATACTTCAACGTGTGTGCTATCCTTAATTCTACATAACGAGTTCATTTCATGAGCGTTCAATGGAAACTACCTTCCAAATTATATTCTACTTAAACTTTTTCTTAACTCTAACCAAACATTTATGAATTTTTATCGATATGATGTTAAATGTACAAAAAATCCTCAATGTCTCAAGCGATCGAAAAGCATGCAAGCGAGGGAAACTTATTTGACTGAGCACATTTTCAACTGAGAAACAATTTTGTAGTGAAATTTGTTACATTAAAATATTTTCTCAAA
Source organism: Galerucella calmariensis (assembly GCA_910591675.1). Classification (NCBI taxonomy): domain Eukaryota; kingdom Metazoa; phylum Arthropoda; class Insecta; order Coleoptera; family Chrysomelidae; genus Galerucella; species Galerucella calmariensis. Next base: position 52,396 of record CAJUYG010000595.1, read on the forward strand.
TAATTTTCTACTTCCGAATTTTTTTTAAATAACCAATACATAGGGAGAAAAAAAATACAATATCCTGTGTGATTCTCTTTCCAACGACAGCTTAAGTAGCCTTTGTTGTTGTTGTTGTTATTGAATAGCTTTACAGCTCCCACTTGCATCGTCTTTGGCCACCACCCTCCTGTATAGCATCTTCAATAATTTTCCTCTTTCTTCTCGATAAATCTCGATAAAAATCGTGGAAGAATGTCCCCCCCAATGAAACCGGCAACGTCGCACCTTAGGAACATAGAGATTCAAAGATCTGAAAGTAGGCAATTGCGTGACAGCCAAATTCTCACTGTTGGTAGACGCTCGTGTATAGAACGGTTTCACCTATGTGCTTTTTAATAACTAAGAATTTATAAAATTGTCTCAACCTATATTGAAAATGGTAATAACTGAAAGTATTTCTCAATTACTCACCCTCTGCAACCAAGTGTTGAATTTCGCGTTTATATTCATTTTGAGGGAAAAAGAAATGATCCAAGTGGACGCCATGGAAACTGATATTGCGCAGGAACATTTTGGATGGTATCGGAGACGAATTGATTAGATCTACTTTTCCTATTTCTAAAAATCGGCCTCTAGGCGCTAAACACCTCATAGATGCTTGGAATAGGTCATCTGCTAATGAGTTCAAAACTAAGTCTACTCCTTTTCCATTAGTGTTATCTTTAATCATTGTTTCGAATGAGGCATCTCTTGAATTTCCTGCAACAGAAAAAATCAGTGGAATATTGATTGCACAATATTTAATTTCAACCATTGAAATTTCGCAATACATTTACCAGTATATGAAGAAGAAAATACATTTCTTCTACAGGCATTTTGTTAGTTTGTATATATAGTTATTTTATTTCAATTCAATGACTTTTTCATTTTTCGTGGAAAAAATATTGTTCTAGTACATGCGTAATGAGTCTTTTCCGCACTTAAAGTGACTTTTAAGCATGGAACGCCTCAGATCTACTCATATCTATGTTATAAAATGAAAGTAGATATCGCATAATAATTATTATCCAGAAAAACTGAATGTTCAGCTAAGGAGCAACAACCACTTCCCGGCCTATAGGTTCCAACGGATATTGAATTACACTTGAATTAGATCCGGTTGATTATTCAATTTGGGGATTTTCTAACAAAATTTATATGACGGACAACAATTTGAAACAATCGAGCAGCTCAAAGAAAGAATGTAGTTTGTTTGGAACAATTTTGAACATGGTGCAATAAGTGGGGCTATCAATTTATGACGCAGACTACTACAAGAAGTGGTGAACAATAATGGTGGCCACATTCATAATATTTTACTCTTAGTTTTAAAGTTACTAAACTGTTTTCATAAATGTGTCATTTGTTAAAATATTATTTAATAATAGTATATTAAAGTATAAGTGTATATTAAGGTCTTTAAAACACGCGCGATTTTTCGAGCACGACGCTCGAAATAGAGCGAGCGTTTTAAAGACCAGTTATCCACGAATACTTTACGCTATTTTTTTTCATTGGTGCACTTTGAAATTATAAATACTGGTCTATAACTATTACAACAAGGAATGGAATTCATAGATGGAAATGAGAACCACAAAACAGTCTAACCAATAGAAGTGAAAGTCCAATAGGATTACCTAGAATGAAAAAATGAGGTGTCAAACCCATCCACCTGAAGCGCTAGTTGCAATTGAGTTGTCGAAATAGGCAAGGCAGCTGAGGCCGAAAAACAGACTAAGGGAAGAAGAATTTCAGCGATCGCAGTGGATGGATTCAGAACTATTTCATAACGCTTTTTTAATAGAAGTTTGTTTTTGAATGACTAATGCCAGATTTCACTAACCATTTCCTAAAGTCAGGTAATACCTAAAACGAATTTAGGAATTCCTAAATGCAATTTACATTTTACCACGCGCTAAGTAAGGCCTAACAGTGATAGTATAACGTATTTCCTATCACTTTTTGATCAATCCTGAAAGGATTGTAGGAACAGCTTTGCGAGTGAGGCCCCTTTTTGTCTCAATAAAATTATTGTTGCAAACTTTGTAGGATTTATAAATCTCTTCAGCGCTTAATTCCTTTAGTTTTGGATTGCGAATAAAGGCAACCCATTCATTCAACAACAAATGGTCATGTTTGGGAAACCTATGTCGTTTTGATGCAATGTCTGTACACCCAGGAACGCAACACTTCACACCAACCATTATAAATATTATGAATGATCACACTTGATAAGACTTACAGTACCTAATTAAAACACAAATAGCAGCAGCAAATTGCAAGAGGAAACATTCTATAAAAGACAATGGTGACAACAACAAACTATATGACAGCTTTGATGAATTTCAAAAACTTTTCTTCTTTCCGTACTAAAGGCCTTAGCTGCTAGGCCTGTTTCGACAACTAAATTGCAACTAGCGCTTCGGGTGGATGGGTTTGAAACCTCATTTTTGCATTCAAGGTCATCCTATAAACTTTCACTTCTATAGGTTAGACTGTTTTGTGATGAGAACTAAATGTCAAATGGTTGAATTCGTGAAGTATACCTTGCGTTGTCATGGAAATGAGAAAAGCATAAACCAATTTGTATTTTGAGGGAAGTTCAACCTTATTGAGTTCTGTGAATGTCAATAGTATTAATTTAAATACCATTTCCTATATAGGATTTGAAAAATCGAAGTAATAATATTTCAAACAATACCAACGGTATTTTCCATTTTAATTTATAAATTTGACATTGTTGAATATTGTTCGAATGAAAGTTTTGACGTTACAAACTACTCCTGTCAGATCAATAATGAAAAAATTGTCATTTAGACATGATTTAGACCATAGATTTAGACTTCGTTTCTCGAGTTGTTGATGTTGCCACGGTTACTTTAAAACACGCGCGTTTTTTAAAGTTCGATTTGAAAACGCTGAGGCGTGCTTTAAAAAGGTAAAATGGTTCACCAATGAAAAAAAATTGTATTTCGCGAATCCGGTAATTTCGGAAAATTTCCTTTTCACTGAAGTATTCTGGATAGTTTATCTATCAAAAATGCATATTAAAATAATTTTAGCTAAGACAGTTTTCATTTGCAAGAGCTCAAATGCACTGTTATATAATTTTTTTCATAAGTCCGACCCTGTACATCATTTTCGCTTCCAAATTTACAGTCATGTTGAGGACATGTTGTGTTATTAGCCCTGCAAAAAGAAAATAAATCGCTCAAAAACCAAAAAATATTTCCAATTAAAAAATGTACTTTATTTCGGCCCACAGTGTACAAGAAATTCCATACCAACCATTCTGGTTTGCAGCTAGAAAGGACAACATAACTTGTAGATCTGTTTCGGCGTATTTGCGCCTTATCAGTACAAGGTATATGTTCACACTATATGAATAGTGCGATCAGTTCCATACTTTAATTTAACTTTCTTTATCAATTGATATACTAACCTATATGATTATCATCAAGTTGTGGATGTAGTTTTTTGATAAAATCTCGTTTTTCTTCGGTGCTTACTGTAGTAAATACTTCACATCCCATAGCCAAAGCAATATTGATAGCAGCCAAGCCTACACCTCCTGTTCCTGCATGAATTAAAATAGATTCTCCAGATTTCATTTGACCTCTTAATATCAAAGCATAATAGCACTGCAAAATAAATTGTTCTTATTTAAAACACTCACGTTGTCCAGTTTGTAAGCGATGCTTATTGAATATATAGAATTTCTTACTGTAGCATAAACACAAGGAACTGTGCAAGCTTCTTGTAATGTCCACTTGCTAGGTACATTCCAAGTGAAATATGGATCATTACTCAACTGCATACTAATAGACTCAGATCCAATTATGCCCATAACTCGATTGCCTTTAACTGTTACGCCAGAATATTCCAAACCTAGGCCATTACCTAATGTACTATTTGCGATTCCTGGCATACTTTCTGTTACAATCTTTCCAGAAGCTATCATTACGTCTTTGAAATTAAGAGCCGAGTAATACACATAAATTTGTTCAGATGAATCGAAGATTCTGAAAAATTAAATTAATTCTGGTTATGATCTACCTACATTGAATTGGAAAGCAAACAAGACTGATACTTTTAGGATAAACATTAACTGACAGACAGGAAGCTCTAGTGGCTTTAAATAGTCGCAAGGTAAAACTCAGACTGGTAAAGAGATGCATGAGTGAAGTTAATGAGTTTGCAGACCACGTTGGAGAAGAAAGCAATAATATAAATTGGAACAATACAAAACTGAGTAAAAATTATAAACTGGTACAAGACCATTATAGGTGATATATCTATCGAGTGTTTCATATCAAGCTCCCTGATACAAGGTTCGATATGTTATCATAAGCGTGAGTGTGCAATTGAAATTCACCAACCCAATCTACTTCTTTCTTCAGAAACACTCTAGTGGAACGGCCGATAATAGTATATTATACAACAAGAGACTAAAGGGACCCATTTAATCCCGCGGGTGGTGCTCGAGATTCTGTATCTGTAGTTCTGTATCACAGCACTCAGGCCACATGTGACCCTTTGTACATCCTCCCGAGGAGTTGTCCTCCTAGGTCATTGTCCATCCTGTCCTTCCCAGAAAGGTGGACAGGTCACTAGGAGACATCTCCTTTATATCGGCCAAGACTCACCGAACACACTCTCTTATTGACGATAGCTACGGACATTCGCATAAGACTTTCATGACAGTTTCATCTTCCTGTTCACACATCCTGCATAGGGGTGTGTCCACTAGCCCCATAGTATAGAGGTGTTTCCTAGGTTGATAATGGCCAGTCAGAAATCCTACTATTAAACGTAGGTTTTTTCTGGTCATCGCCAAATATTTCTTCGGCGCCAGCTTCCCAGGGTCGCCCGGGGTGATCCTGGCAAGACTGCATCCTTTGATCCCATCCCATCTCTTGAGGGATTGAGCATGTGTGTAACGTTTGGTTAGTTCCGCAATGGTCGAAGTCGTCAGGCCGTAGGTGTCACTGGGTCCTAAAATTTTCAGTCCAGCCGCTATCCTGGCTAAAGAATCACAGAACTGTTGATACATGATTATTTATTTATTCAGGTTGAGCTTATGCGGATGGTAACATGAGTGTAGAGAAAGGAGTTTCATTGGCATATTCAAGAGGATATTCATCAACTCATTCGGATATAATCCAAGGACAAATGGCTCCAAAAGAAGAATTATTGAAGAGACTTCTCGAAGGTGTATACATTGCTTGCTATAATTCTAAAAATAGCTAAAGAATCGGCAATGCGATTACGTTTACTCCTGTCGTGCCCTTTAACCCACCTCAGGATAATATTGTATTGTTATCTGCCAAGGCGCTAGCTAAATCTTGGTGACACTCTAGTACTAGCCCCGATATGACACCACGTTGTCTGCTCAAGGCTAGTGGGGCTTGTCTACTATCGGTGCAGATTGCTATGTTTTTGCCAGAAATTCCTTTTCTGGTTAGTTATTTTGTGGCAATTGAGATACCAGTCAGTTCTATTTGAACCATGCTGGTATTGTTTTCCATTCACTTCTTAATCCTTAGGCTTAGTGCTCTCGAATAAACTCCACATCCTGAGCCTCCTTTCATTTTTGAGCCATCTATATATATGCGTATTGCATTTGGGTGCTTGCGATTTTAACAGTCCCTTTATTTCCATTGGGTCTAAAAGTGACACTTCATTCTTGGAATCGCAAAAAATATGATTTTCAGACGGTAAGCAAAGGAGTGAAGGTCGACCTTACTTCGCATCTGAGACTATGATCTTACTGTAAAAAAATTTTCACTAGTAATACCACTAGAGGTCAAATTATATCCCTTGTCTTCGACTCGAGATAATTTTCAAAATATTCATGAGCTCGAAAAAATTTTCGAATTTAATTTGACCTCGTGTGGTATTCGGTAAGAAAATTCCACACCAAATGTGTTTATTTCCAGCAACATCAATTTTCGTCTTCATCAATCTGCCATAGTATATAATAATTGCGTTTTTAATATAAACATTAATCATAATGGTCCAAAGAATTTAGGAAACATCTATGCTTGTAGTTGAAATTCAAAATTATCATGTGAACAAATGAAAATTAGATTGTCAAAAAAAATATTCTGTCATTATAAACGTCAAAAAAATTTCCAGTATAATTCGCTGTTGGGTATCCAGGAGGAAAAAATTTCCACTAAAATTCATCCGTTGCCATGGTGATACACGTTCTGATTGGTTAAAAATCACATGTGTGGAATTTTCCTTTAAATAATTGTACTAAAGGAATGTGGTCAAGCTTTGTGTTAATAACGAATATGAACGAGGTTAATTTTAATCGTACTAATATCAATATAACCTTCTTAGGCAATATATCCTAAAATATCTTAAATCTGTAACCAGATGGGACGAGTTTAATAATTTTTTTTGGCATTATTGTCTTAGACCAATTGTAGTTTTGACTTTAATATATTTGGACAATATTTTTCAACTTACTTAGTACCTTCAAATGGTCTTTCTACCCAATCCAATGTTGATAGATCTCCAAGAGTGGAAATTGTGATAGCGGCATTGCCAACTTTCCGTTTTTGTAACGGTTTCATCGGAAGGAAAACTAACGTTCCCCAAACATTGTTCTGCAATATATTGAAAGTTAAGTTTTTCTTCATCTGGTTCTTATAAAACTGATTTTCAATGGAAAACTGTTCACTCGTTCCATCTAAACATACTGCTTTTACGGTTAATTTACTAGGTTCGGTTGATAAACATTTAACCAGTCCCACTAAACCAGTCAACTCTTCCTGACTAACCAAATAAACAGTTTGACTTTTTTCACTTTTCAAAATATCTTTTAAATTCTCAATCCAATTCAAATTTGAGTTGGAGATATTGATAACACTGTAATTATCAGGAATCTCTTGAGGCGGTCGCAGTAAAATTATACTACCATCGTCTGTCGTAGATTTGAAAATTATTTCAAACGAATAGTTTTCAATTGCACTATAATTTCCAATGAACAAAATAAAACCATTTTCTGCTAAATTACCCAGTATTTTATTAAAATCAACAGACTGTATGACAGCTTCATTGATAATGATAATTTCGTATTTCTTTTTTAAGTTTTCAGTACTAATCGAGTATTCTATTACAGAAAGAGCTTGTTGACTAATTACTGGTTTTAATCTATCTTCCATTTGTGCCGCAAAATCATCAGTAATAACTTCACATATATTAACGTGTTTTACCAATGATAATATGTTTTGTATCACAATTTGTATCACTATGTATAAAGACGTATCCATATCGTATTGATTATTCACAGTTCCTTGGTAATGTATAAACTCATTACTTTCTAAGTATGGTGGGTCTTGCACATGCTGCCGACGTGGTGCTTTTGAAGCTTCCTGACCAGTTATTTCAACACCACCGGATTTAATGATATTCTGCACTTGATTGAAATATACGGGAATACCTGAAAGAAATGGTAATCAAACATAAGAAGCTTATAATTGTCTATGTCAGGATTTTGTATGTACAAAATAAAAAAACACCTAGCTATGAGTCACGCAAGAACGCTACCCAAATTTGAATTTAAAATGTCAAAACTTTTACTAAGCACTAGAGTTTCAATGTATTTCATTTAAATAACCAGTGAAATGTTGAAATGTTGATTTCACAATTATCGTTGAGTTAGAAATGTGTTTTGACTGCCACTTCCTAGAGTGGTGGACCAATCACTGCAAGCTGTAAGGCACACAAACGCTTGCTTGTGATCGATTGCAGTAAACCACGTATCGATAGCGTTAATGTTCATGAAATGAGACAAGATTGAAAAATATAAACAGTGCTATTCAGAAGTCCACTCCCCCCTTTGTATCTTTTGAACGGCTTCACTTACATTAATAAAATTTGGAGGGTGAAAATAAAGTGTTGTAAACTTCTCTACGAATGGTAACAGGTGACGCAATAGTAATAGATGACGTCACAATGCCACTCTGGCCAATAATTTTGAATAGGACCTTATGGCAAGTGATATCTCGTTTGGAAGGCATTGACATCGGCTACAGAGCCATATTAATTTTGTTTGGGTTTAAACTAATTTTGACGGATAAATTAAATAAATACCAAAATTATTGAAATTATTTTCTTAAATTTAATTAATCGAATATCAACAATGGATTCTTATAGCAAGTGTTCTAAATGTGCTCCGTCTACTTCCTGACAGTAATACATCCTATAATACATCCTCCCGTCGTCCTGGTTCGAATGTGTCAGCTGAAATTGCATTGCATTCTCCAATAATTCTTTCTTTCAAAACGCCAATGCTATCTGGTGCCGTGGTATAAACCTTGGTGTCAGATCTGGTGACCGAGGTGGCCATTCTATAGGACCCCGCCGGCCGATCAATCTACCTCGAAATTCTTCATCCAGGTAACATCTTACTGCACCATAATGATGTGCAGGAGCACCATCTTGTTGAAATGTTATTTCCAGATGGTCGAATTCATCTGGATTATCTTCCAGAATTCCTAGAGTTATATAACGGCTAAATTGTATTCTGTAACATCTCCAGATACACTTCACCTCTTAAATTTGAATTTAGGAAGACAGGACCATCTATGTGGTTTCCCACAATACCTGGCCAAACATTGACTTTTTCTGGAAATTGGTTATGTTGTTCACGGAAAGTGTGAGGATTTGTGTCACTCCAATACCTTAAATTTTGTGTATTCACATTTCCATTGAGGCAAAATGTACTTTCGTCACTAAAACAAATTGTTTTTGTGTCATGTGGGTTTTGACTAATTTTATTCGTCATACATTCACAGAATTCAAGTCTTCTGTCGGGGTCGTCATCCCAAAGGCGGTACACCATTTTTAACTCGTTTGGATGAAATTTATTTTCAGCCAACACTCTCTGTACTGTACTTGTACTTACTTTACAGATAGACGCAACTTTAGTTGAAAAGGGAGTAGGGTTTACCACCATTTCAGCCACTATTAGAAAAACTTTGCAAAGCAACAAATACTATTAAATTAAAAACGTAAATTTTTTTGTCAACTTACCAGATTCGGACTGAAAAATCCTCAATATTTAAATGTGAAATAATAATTTTGGTATTCATCCAATTTATCCGTCAAAATTAGTCCAAGCCCAAACAAAATTATTATGGCTATGTAGCAAATGTCAATGCGTTTCAAACGAGATATCACTTGCCATAAGGTCTTATTTAAAATTATTGGCCAGAGTGGCACTGTGACGTCATCTATTACTATTACGTCACCTGTTACCATTCGTAGAGAAGTTTACAACACTTTATTTTCACCCTCCAAATTTTATTAATGTAAGTGTAGCCGTTCAAAAGATACGAGGGGGGAGGGGACTTTTGAATAGCACTGTATATTGAAATTTTGTAGGGCCGTCATTTTGAATTTTTGAAATCAGTGAGCACCAACGTTTTCAGGTGCCGGACTACTATATTTTTATATATTATGAAGTCGTTATTGTTATTTGAATCATGTTTGTCGCTTAAAAAACCATTTTGCAAAAATGTTTTTAATTTTTCAGAAATTGCGGGTTGAAAAGAAGTCTTTTGAAATATTGCGTCACGTCATCTTATGGAGGATGGAAGTCTCTACAATTTTGATAACCACTTTTTTTTTGTACAATCAAATCTAAAAAAGTTATGGACGAAAAACTGTTGCATTTCACGTGCACCAAGCTATGCTTGCAAGCTGCATCGCAAGCTCGAGCGAAGTCTTCTCACAAATTTAGGAAATTAGTCTATACTACATATACTTTCGTTCAAAAAAGTGAAATCTCTCGTGGAAATCTTTTCCAACTTTCGGTCTAACTTCCCCGTATTTTATTATTTTTCTTAAATTCCGGTATTTAACGTCGGTCTATTTCTGCGACTATAGCTAATCACCGACGCCTGGTGCACTCTACCCCCAACCGAAAATTTTGGCGAACCCACTAGTGTTCCAACCAATGGTAGCGTTCTTTAACGATCCCAACATCCATGGACTCGGGACCTCGGCTTTACGTCTTCCCAAAAAGACGGCATATCTACATTATACCTCGTGTTCATTGGTATCATACCTGCAAGCTGTGGTATGCTAGTCCGCTGCAGGCTGTACGGGCCCTATACGATGGTTTTCCCTGGCATGGTCACCCATCCAAGTACTAACCATGTTCGACACTGCTTGACTATAATTATCGCATCAAACGCGTTCACCTACAGTGCTGGGTCGTCAACCTTGGACAACCATGGATTATTATAAATAAATGTTCCGTTTCAACTGCTTCCGAATTTGTCGAATGCATAAAATTAATTTTTAATGCTTTTTATTTTTATAAATGGAAATAATCGTAGTAAAATAATAGTAAACAACTTGGGTTGAGCTTATTACATGCTTAAGAAATATATGCGCTTTTCGCTACGTGGCTTGCGCTCATCTTTTCCACTTGCATGTAATAGGCTTTTACCTACGACCCCCCCTGTAATCAGTCAATAACACACAGTCGGTATCAATGTAATGACGTCTATTACGCACTGTAAAAAAAACGCACAGCTGTAAAGTAAATCGCACGGCTTCCCTAGCAACATCTTAGCAACTGTCAATAGACGTCTCCATTTTATTCAAAATTTACTATTTGAAAACATTAGATATGGCCACGTTTAACTATGAAAATCCCATAGGGCTATGTATATGTATTGATTATAATTGAAAAATGGACTTTCGATTATCAACAATATATTAATAATGATGAAACGTTAGTTCTTCAATGTGCTTCTCTCATTGGTAATAGAGTGATAGAGATGGAGTTTACCAAGCACCTCTAATTATGTAACTGTTATTTCTTATGCTTCTTATAAAAAATACAAGTACAAGTAGGTCGTAGGTAAAGTATAGTACGTAACTCGTGTTGTAGAGCATTTGACGCACTCACGGAATTACGCACGTAAAATGCTCTTTACCACACACGTTACGTAATATACTATTACAACTCTCGTTATGTACTATACCATTACCTTCACTTTCCTGGTTCTGTACTATATCAAGGTGTTGAATAGGGTCTATTGCTATGCGCTGGATACCAGTAGGAAGCATTACGTCTCGATTAGTTTGGGATAATATTGTCATGTGCAGCATTGTATCCAAAAAGCTTCCAAACTTCCCTTTCCATTCTACTTTACCAGCACATCCATGTACATCGGCTTCGATCAATCCTTGAAAATAATCTTTGTACATGTATCGTCTTAGCCAACATTCTTTGTAAATATCTTCTCTTTTCATAATCATGTATCCGTTATTGGGATGACTTAGATCATCTTTTTGTTTGAATTCAACGATTCCATTTTTGGGTGAACGTATTATTCCTGTACAGACTACCGATCCACTCTCAAATACTTCAAAGTTTCCTGATTGCTTCGTTATATTGATGAGGAATTTGATGCCTTCTCCTGGTGACAAAACAGTAGCTCGCTTGAACTTAACATTTTCGACAATAATTGGTACTTCTTCTTTATCTTTAAGTTGTAGCTTGGCGAAAGTATCCCAAACTAAATCCTTGGAAAATTGATAAAACTTTTTATTGTATTAATTCTAAAATTTTAGTTACACACTCACCAAATACCCTGTAGCTGGCATTAAAACTCTACCGTCAATTTCATGACCAGCTAAATATGAATATTCTTCATTGGACAAACTTACAGTTACATATTTCCCAAAATAATCCTTATTTTGCCATAGTCCCGAAAACCAGGACACACTATGATCCCATTTCACTAAAGGTGATAACATTTTAGTTCCACGACTAACAGGGAAAGTGATATCATTATACATCTTTCTCAAATTTGGTTGGCCTCCAGCTATAAATATTCTGTAAACAAAAAGGATAATAACGATTCAATTATTAATTTTTATCTCTATTTCAAAAACAATGCAGTAATTTATTATTTGATAGTTGTCCAATAGTAAATAGACACGTAAGGTCATAAACGTGACAGTAAGAGATCAGGTACTGTCACGTAAAACGATAGTTGACCTAGGGCATATGTATATATGCTGATAAAGTATACGAGTGGGCATTCACATCAATAGTTTCACATTAATAGATTCACATTCAATGTAGTCTATTGTCAATCATCTATATTATATTTTATTCATATTATATGACAGACCTTGTCAGAAATAATGTGATTAGTTGAGTTATATAATAAACATCATCACAGTGAATCATGTAAATTTCATACGAATATTTGAGCAGCTCAAAAAGAACCAGGACTTCCACCAGTTCATAGTGATCCTAACATACAACACAAGTAGCTGGAGGACAGCTAGAAAAATGCCTCGTACTAAGGATGATTACAGGACCAACATTGAATCGCTAGCACAAAAAAAGTAATATTGAATATGGTTCCAAATCTTTTGGCATAGAATGATGATATTTCAGGAAGGTACTTTGGATACATGAGTTTTGGGTTTGCCTCACGGACATCACCGAGAATTGAGAGGACCCGGAGAAAAATGCGCCTCTTTTTGTAATGCAATGCACGGGTCCGGTAAGGTTCGCGACCCTCGGAATTTTGCAACGATTTTTTTTAATAGAAAGCCCTATTGCTATAGAACGTTTTAATAAAAAAAATTCTTTGATTATCCAGTTTTGAAAGAGAAAATCGCAATTGAAAGTACCAAAAATCCGCCATTTTTTAAAAATATTTGACAATTTTTGACAATTCTGTCTTGATATCGGATGGTCACAAATTTAAGAAAGAGCGGAGAATGGGCAATGTTGCCAGCTTTCATTTCCGTAGCTCGTTACGGCTTGGAAATAACACCAAGATCTCAGATGTATCTTTTCACATATAACACCGATATACTTACTATCTATGATCTAAAATGTATGTATTGAAAATGTACTTTTTTGGACATAATATTGTATGTTCCACAGGTACTAACTTGGTACGTGTATATTTTATGACGTTAGAGT
>CAJUYG010000595.1:75395-97428 GCA_910591675.1 Galerucella calmariensis
GTAGGAAAGACAAATCATAATTCAACTGTATATACAACAGCACGTTGAAATTTTTTCACAGCTAACGATAATAATTCAAATACTTTTTCATGTTTAAGTGATTGATAAAATTTTGTCTACTTACTTCCCCATTGCTGACAAGAAAAATTTCTCATTATCATCTGTTGAACGATTGGTGGTAGGAATATGAGAAACGTCAGGACCCATTTCTCTCTTCAGAATACCTTGCAGCAAACCATGGGGAGCGACTTCGATCACAATTGCATTGTCAGGTATATGCTCATAAACTTGGTCCAGTAATACGGGATTGCAAAAATTATTTTGATGGTATCTTGCACAGTTCAACTGAGTCCACTCTTCGTGCTGTTTGCTTGGTGGAACTGAACTAGATATCCATTTACTACTCCTCGGCTTGGGATCTTTCAATACCTTTTCACAAAATTGGAACAATAACTCTCCTGCATCTGCCAAATACCTTGTGTGGAAAGGTATGCCAGCCGACTTGACTAATCGAGCAAAAATTCCCTCTGCTGATAATTTTTCAACCAAAGCTAGCGTTTCTTCGGCTAAGCCAGATATAGTTATGCTTTCTTTGGAATTTTGACAGGCGATATATACTCCTTCAGGTAAAATTTTAGCCACTTCTTCTTTAGATAGACCTATTGCAGCCATTTGACCTGGGATGATTTTGCTATTCTCACAGCCATATCCTCTTGAATAAGCTAATAATGCCGCTTGTTCAGCAGTGATTTGTCCATCCGCGTATGCACAGCCTATAAAATATGTAAGTTAGTGCTTACACTCCCTAGAGATTATACAGGGTGGTCCGTAAGTAATTATACATAGAAGTACAGTACAATTTCCACTTTAAAATATTGCGATTTAAAGCTACTGTTGATATTTAGATAGATACAGGGCGTTTAACATGAAGTTCACAACAATTTTTTTTGTATGATACATATTATATTTACAGATTTATATTTCACAATATTCACGCATAAAGCCTATGAGTAGAGCCAAGTAACTGAGATTTAAAGAAAAGCACATTGGACCAAGCATTTTAGCATCAAAATAGTGAGTTGAGAATCGTGTAATAGTTATTTAATATTAATATTAATGAGGGCCATTATTAATCGAGATAATTTCGAGATTGTTAATAACCCTTTTAATACTCGTGTTAGTTACAAAGCTTTTCCGTCGATTCTATAACAGTGGCGGCTCGTGAACTTTTTAAGAGAGGAGGCTAGACATAAAATGTCTTTGTAAAAATATACCTATTCTATTCAGAAAATTAATATAACCTTTGCGCAGCAACCGTACCAACCAGTACAGTGACAAAATGGATTGTTACCCAGCAAGAACCAACGTGGAGGTATAGAGTTTCTCTTGCCAAAAAATGTTTTTGTTCGTTTTTTGTTTATTATTTTTTTTATCTACAATTTTTTTTGGAAATTTCCATATTAACGGAATCCTACGGTCTTTAGTTTGCGAAAAATGATCAATAATATTATCAGAAAAAATATCATTTTGTCTTAAGCGTTTTACTAAATCTTCTTCAATAGATATTAAATAACGATTTTGGCCCATTGTATTTCGCAGTTAAGTTTTAATTCGTATGTATTCCGTAGTTCGTTGTTCGTATATCATCGCAACCGCTAGAAGCTAGCCTCCTGAGAGTGTTGCCATTTCCGCTATTTTTTACGGTATTAGCAATTGGACTGGTAGAAAAAGGGCAACTGTGTTAAGCATCACGTGTTTCGAGAGAGATGTTCGTGGAATCTAGCCTCAGGGCACTGCTGTCAGGTTTTAAAATAAGTAGTGAAAACGGGGAATTAATTGTGGAACTGCAATATTTTAGATAAACGGGAAATAAAATTGAGAATAATCAACAAAATATTTCTGGTGCTATCTTCTGGATAAATTGTTGAGGAGGCTAAGCCTCCTTAGCCTCCTTCAAGGAGCCGCCACTGCTTTATAAGTTGTATTCGTTTCTCTCAATATTTGAAAACTGAAAATATTTATTTGTTTCATACGTCAAAAATTGAAATGTATGTATGGTTGCCTACACCACAGGTACCTAACTGTCAATATAATTAATATTATGTATAAGATGTGCCTTGGGTTGCCTACAGAAAATCATTGATTAATGTTGGTAAATCATGCATTAATGGGAGTCATTAATGTATGATTTTGTTTAATTTTGAGAACGTTAATTGCATATGTTAATACACGGTCGACGAAAATAGTACATTACACACCGAGGTGGGAAGAGTTTTATTACTGTCGAGAGATTAGTTAGCTATTATCTCGAGACAGGAATGAACTTCCTACCGAGGTTTGTATACTATTTTATTTACATCCATCATAACCCGATCAAAATTAATAAATCTTTGTTTCGTTTTGAACACACCTAAAA
The DNA here is from genome assembly GCA_910591675.1 of Galerucella calmariensis. Lineage (NCBI taxonomy): Eukaryota > Metazoa > Arthropoda > Insecta > Coleoptera > Chrysomelidae > Galerucella > Galerucella calmariensis. Next base: position 77,812 of record CAJUYG010000595.1, read on the forward strand.
TATTACATTTGACAACTACTGTCACCAATAAAAATTAATGTCAGATACAGTCGGATGGATAATAAGTTCGCGAATAATAAATTAAGAAAAATTTAAAATTTCCTCCGATGAAGAATTGATGGATTGTACCTCTCTAGAAATAGGTATTATAATATTTATCAATGTATTATATTTTTAAATATAAAAAATATTCATCTAAAATAGATTAATGATCACATTATTTTATAGGGCGGGAAGTGATCGATTAGGGTGGGGAGATGGGCGGGGAGTTGAGATGTGTGATATGACACTTCCTAACCTTCAATGACGTTAGTAATGACAGCATTACATATATGGTTGTGAATAAAAGGCATTACGTAGTATGAATCTCGTATATTTTTGACTCGCTAATGCTGTTCACGAACTGTTCATGAAAATTTTAAATGAAAACAACGTTCTTATTGTAGTTTTTTGCTAATGACACGGAAGCTCATTAGGTAATCGAAATGGTGTCTAAAGACGAATTGTAGATGATAAAAATACAAATACAACGCATTTTCCAGCGGAGTGATTGGATTAATGGGAGTGAAGAAGATTTGGATAAAACTGAAAAACTCGATTTTGAGAATAATCATATCTTCGTCGTTTTTTTTAAGTTGAAGTGTTAAAGCTTGGTAGAAACAACAGCAAGTATTTTGTATTAACTTTATGTGCGCAAAGAGCAGGTAACATGGGAAAATTACTTTTGTCACAGCTGCAATTGCAATATCTTCCAGTGGGTCTGGATGCGTTATAGTCCTATTGTGAATTTGAAAATAGTCCTGGAAAATACAGAAGTAGAGCAACAAAATTTATATTTTGGATTTGTGTTCAAATACTGCGAAGAAGCTCGGAAATTTGGCCGAAGATGACAAAGCATTGCCACGCGACGTCTGCACTGTTTGCTTTTGATAAATCGATCATCGGCTATAATAATGTAAAATATGGAATACATTTTCAGATTTTCCAGATAAGTAATGCTTCCACTTTTCCATGTTCATGATAATATTGCCTAGAAAATGTGATAAGATACTCACCAATTTCTCCCAAAGAATGCCCACATATACCATCTGGGTAGATGTCCAACGAATTCAATACGTCGGTCAAGGCAATTTCAATACAACCAATTCCACATAAACAATTTGAAATATTATCGAAAACTGCAGGATCTTCGCTTGTGATTATATTTAGTAAATCGATGCCATAGGGCTCTAAAGCTTTAGCGCATCGGTTGATGGTGTTTTTAAAAACGGCAATATTTAACAAATCTTTTCCCATTTTTAACCAGTGGGAGCCCATTCCAGTATACACAAACCAAATTGGCCTTGGCTTACTATATCGTCCTACCTCTCTAATTGGACTGTCTCCAAGAACTATGAATCTAGAAAAATAAAACTGCTACTTCTGCTACTGGACTTATAAATAAATTATCATAAGTTCAGCCAACAAGAACAAGTACTAGAAGCCATGAAAAATTTGAATCCAAAAATGACCACCTGCTCTGCTCAGAGCTATCAGCTATCAACAATCCAACAACTAAATCTAAACTGGTGAAAAACTGTAAAGAATCCCTCAAGATACAACCAATGTCCGATTTCACCTTCCAGTTCCTAAAGTTAGGTAATACATAAATAAGATTTTGGAATGACTAAATAAAATTCACGTTCCACCATGCGCTAAGAAACGCCTAAACATAGGTCTGTTCCAACCGCAGTCAGAAACTGTCAGAAACGATCAGAGAATAACTGATCATAGCAAACAAAGAGTTTACGTTCACGTAATTCCCATTCCTGATTGCAATGGTCGACTATTCTCTTATCGTTTCTGACAGTTTCTGATTGCGGTTGGAACAGACCTATTGATAGAAAATACCCAAAATTGTCACTCTCAAGTAATTCTTAGCGCGTGGTTAAACGAAAATTTCACTTATCAATTCCAAAATCTGATTTAGGTATTACCTAACTTTAGGAAATGGTTGATGAAATTGGGCATTAGTGTATCGAATATGGGTTCCGGCTCGAGGGGATTGCAGGGAATGTAATGGCAGAACAGCTAGCTAAAGAAGGCTCTAGAGGAGCCGAAACCGTTATGTAGAGTTACAAAGGATTACATAAGAGAGGAAGTCGGAAACTGACTAGCTAATAAGGAACACCAACTCAAATGGAGGCTGACACAAGGACATTTCTATACTAAGAGTTTACTGAATAAGCTAGAAAAGAAACTCTCATCCAGGCTGTTGAAACTGGGTATGAGAAATTTGAAGACAGTTACCGACCTGGTGACAGGACACTATACCCTGATAAAGCATCTGCACAGGATGGCAAAGTTAGTGAACCTATGTGCAGGGTTTTTCATTATATATGGACCCTTCCATATCTCGCTTATTATTTGTAACAGATAAAAATGTCCCATATAAGAGTTGAATGGTTATTAAAGAAGTTTTTAAAATCCGACAAAAATAGTATACAGGATGTCCCCAAAAAGAGGGTCAGAGCCAAAGTGTTCTTTCTTAAATTGGACACCCTATATATTTTTATATTTTTAAACTGTTCACTTCAATCCGAATTCAACAATATATAATTGTTATAGTCCAACCTTAATAGTTCAGAAAATATATACGACACAGTAAGATGTAGTAATCTATCGATTGGAATTCAGTAAATTTATTTACAGAATGAAGTAATCTTAAACTAAGTAAGCCCAAATGAAACTATAAATATTGTTCAAAATGACCCCCCATATTGTCAATGCATAATTGGTATCTTCGGCGTAAATTCTCTAAACATTTAGAAATAATATCAATTTAAGTTATTAATTTCGCCTCGAATCTTTTCCTCAATTGTCTCAAGATTCCACACCAAACGTTAATCGATTTCCGTCCAAATTTTTTTATTTGTTGCACTTTCCGCTGTCGATGATTTTTATTTTCCCATGAGCGTCTATTTTTTCTATTAAACACGCCAGCTGTAGAAAAACTGGATTCATCTGTCCAACAGATTTTCTTGAGGATATCTGGAGTTTCATCCAAGCGACGAAGCATTTCCTGACAAAATATTAAGCGTTTCCGTTTGTGCAATTCAGTAAGAGCCTGCACGGTAAGTATCTTATATGGTTTATAATTGTGTCTTCTCAGAGTTCTAAAAATTTTCATAGGATGTTTTTGTAATATATCGGAGCTGGTTACTAACGAGTCTTCAGAGTTTTTGCAAAAATTATTCCTTCTCATTCAACTACAATAAATCCAAAGAAATATATATTATTTTACCTTCAAAATGCAGAAGTGTATCTAACTCATCCTCCTCATCAATTACAGACGTTCTTTTTTTCCTAGAAAATTTTTCAGTTGTCATTACATGCTGGTATATTCTGTTGAACGTATTTTTGCTAGGCGCATGCCGATTTGGATATAATTCCATAAATTCTCTCCTTGCATCTAATTTGTTATTATTATTTTTAACAAATAGAGAAAATATTTCTATCTTTTCATCATCTGTATACCGCATTTTCCAAACTATCAAATACAATGTTTTATAATGGTGCGAATAATTACTTGTCAAATATGACTTGAATCTGACAATGCTTTCATGGCCTAACCGATGCTTATAGTTGGTTTTCATCATAAAGAAATAGTTATTTATGTAACTAGTGTGTAAAGTAGCCTTTTTTTTGACGAATGTGAATATTGTCGAAAAAAAGGTCTTTACACACGAATTGCATACAATATTTTTTCTACTAGCGAATATTTAATTGAAATACAAAAGTTTAATAGTAATTTTCTTTACGCACTAGTGCGTAAAGAAACATACTTTACGCACTAGTGCGTAAAGTAAGTTAAATTTTTCTTTAGAAGAGTCTTTTTATAATAATCTAAAATAACATCATAGTTTTATAAAAATATTCAATTCCTAAATATAAAATACAATTGCTTACTCTAGGTATAGTCGGAAGATCTCAATTTAAATTTTAAATGTCAGATTCAATTCACAAAGAAATGTCAGTCACTCACCGCCAACTTATACCTATTTACCGTATTATTTCCAGTACTCAATAATTATTTAACAATAATTATTAGGTTACTTTACCGAATTCTATTGGTTTCTATCTCCAATTTATGAAAAAAACTTAGATTTAATATCTGTTTATTATACCTATATTTTTATAAGACTAGATATCTATAACTACATACATATTGGAATTTTTTCTTTACGCACTAGTGCGTAAAGTAAAACTCTTTACGCACTAGTGCGTAAAATAAAGTTTTACGCACTCGAAAATGTGTCTAAAGTACGTACTTTACACACGGTAGTAGAAAAAGGATTTTTTAATGAATATATTTTCTAAACTGTTAAGGTTAGATTATAACAATTATATATTGCTGAATTCGGATTGAAGTGAACAAGTTAAAAATATAAAAATATATAGGGTGTCCCATTTAAGAAAGAACACTTTGGCTCCGACCCTCTTTTCAGGGACATCCTGTATAATATTTCTGTAGAATTTTAAAAACAACAATAATAACCATTTAACTCTTTTTTGAAACATTTTTATTTGCCTCAAATAATAAGTGAGATATAGAAGGGTCCATATATAATGAAAAACCCTGTACAGAAAATGAAAACTTCACAACTAAACACATACTTTGCTTCTGTGAGAACTCAGACTCAGACTCAGACGGAAGCACTTTGGAGTGGAAATAACACAACCATCACAACTACTGAAGATTTCTCCAGATAAACTGGTGGCCTATATAGGAGACACAAAGTTTCTGGAATGAAAGTGGGTAGATAACATGGATAACGGTACAAAGATTCAGTTCAAGTGCCTGGTCTGTTGAGCACAACCCAAAGATATGAATAAATGACCACCGGACCTGATTGAATTTTGATTATATACGCACCCTCTATAATTATGTCCATCGACATTGAGTTTGTGGATTTCATCTACCATTGCCAAGAATTCTGGATCATTTTGATTTTTTTCGATTTCATCCAAAAAATAAAGTACAGCTTCTTCAGTTCTGCCTGACACTTGCACCAAACGATTTTTGGGTTTTTGGTAATTTTTTATTTGCTTATCTTTTTTGTTTGAATCCAACACAATATGTGAATTTGCACCTCCAAATCCAAAACAGTTTATTCCCACGACTCCTCCATCCCATTTGGTGTTTTCTGTAACTACCTAATATAACTGAGCTTTGAGAATAAGTACATACACGGTCCGGCAAACCTCTGTCATAGTTCTATAACTCTTTGTGTATAACATATTTATTTAAAAGGTATGTGTTAAGGGTAAATAAAATCGAACTTTTCAAAATTATATTTTTGTATACAGGGTCCATTAGTCAACAAGGCAAGTGACAAATGGGATGTCATACTTTTTCACATGTTGTAAGCCGAAATAGCTGGTACTATATATACACTCCCAAATTTTTTTGTGAAACTTCCAAGTAATTTTTTTAACGCACAGTTGAAGGGGATATTATTCAGTATCCATTGACGAATACTGAAATCCCATTTGAAAAAACTTCCATGTAAGGTTTTGGAATGTATTCATTGGAACTTTAGTTCTTTACGTAAGGTTATGTTTGAGCTACCAGGGGTCGCGACGCAAGAGATCTGACCGTTACGTTACGTTGCTTCGTTATGTTACGTTGCTTCGTTATGTGCCATACTTGCGTGCGTGTGCTCTCTCCTGAGTCTCTCTCTCGTTTACGAAGCAGCGATTCATATGCTTCGGCCGGGAATCGAACCCGAGCCGCACGCGTGGCAGGCCAGCATTCTACCACTGAACCACTGATGCTACATTGAAATTCAATACAAAGCTGGTATTCGCAGTGCTGATGATCTACTTGAATTTGTTCGGATTAATTTTTACTATTATTTCCATAATTTTTTGTGCGCGATTGATCTTTTTTGTTCATTTTGTTCATCTACAGCATCAGTTGTCAGGACGGTTGGTTGTGTTCACTGGTTTCTAAGTTTAACACGTCGGTAAGTGATTTACTTACCGTTCAGACGTCGAAAAGTAATAAATTAACAATTTCACCAAAATGCAAAATATATTTTTAAAGTATAAATGTCACTTTTTACATTTCGTTCATTTCGAAGCAATTTAAATTATTTCATTCGGAATTTATTTCAATACGATCGCGCAAAAAATGGTTTAAGCATCTCGAACGTTAAGGGTAATACAACGTTTGCATGTAGATTCCTCTCGTAAAATTGGACAAAATGATGTGAGGATTAAGGGGTCTAGCACATTTACTTTTCGAAATACAGGGTGTTGAAATTTTGAAAACTTGAATGTTTTAATTCGATAAATTTAAAATGGAGGGATAAATTGATTTGACATTTGGCAGCTTGTTTTTGAATGTAAAAGGGCATATTTTGATAGAAATAGTAGTTTGTGCAACTAGTGTGGATATGATGGCCATATCGCACGGGGACGAAGTTTGAGGCACGACGCCGTAGGCGGAGTGCTCAATCGTTCAAGTGCGATATGGACAATCCAGACAATATATTTTTTCTACGACCCACTTAGGAAAAAATCTAGAAAATAAAAAGTTCTATAAACTGTAATATAACTTCAAATTGAAAATTTAACAATTCAATTTTATGTTCCCGCTAATTTATTTGTGGTAAGCGTACAGTTCTTGAATGTCCAATTAGTATAATGCTACGGTTTCCCTTTTTAAATATACGATGCTGTTATAAGTAGATGTTGCCAGTCAGACTCCTTCATGAAGGGTACCGTACCATTATCTCTAATAATGGATATTCTGCTGAATGTTTCAAACGTGTACCTGTTGTCATTATTAATATCAAGCAGAATAATTATTTAAAAAAAAATTTAACAATAAAAAAAAACTTCTTCACGGGGAATCGAACCCGGGTCTACCGCGTGAGAGTCTGGTTTGCTTACTACTCGACCACCGAGGAATATGCAAATTGTTTATCCATAACGTCAGATGTATTACATAATTTTTGCTTGAAAGGAACTAAAGTTCCTACCGTGTGTCCCGCGACACGTTCTACCTTTTTGAGACCTTCCTGTATAAGATAAAATTCAAATTGATTCTGAAAAAATCTTTGGTCCTTTGTCTTTGTACTTTGGTAATTTGAAAGCAATAGCTTCAAGTCTCATAAAGTTGTGGTTTTTCGAAAAGGAATTTTTGAATTTAAATTTCTTGGGTAAAGGTGGCTAGGAGTTTTACAAAAAAATTGGGAATTGAAAGAACCAATTATTCCGGTTCTGATAATGTGGAAAAAAGTATGGCATTCCATTTGAAAAAAATTAAGTCATCTATCTGCCCAGTTTACAAATGGACCATGCTGTATACATGAACATTATTTTGATTTGTTGGTCCTTAACATATACCTTTTAAAGAAATATGTGAGCTATATACTGTTACGAACTCACTGATTTAGAAGCCGGTCCTGTCGTAAACTTTGAATGCGACCTTTCTAGAAAGGTTCTTTCACAGGTAATATTCAGACTGTTCTTGAAGCGTACTAGGCCATACAACGGTTTATCGCGAATGTTCTCGAATTATAAAGTATACGCAGAGATGGTATATACAAGAAGGGTCTTGAGTCGCGAAGGACTATATATACGCGGGTTTTTGAGTGAGTCGGGGAGTTGTTCAGTAAACAGTGAACCGGTAAACAGTTCCAGTATACAGTGAGTGAACAGAAGATAGTGAATATAAATAGTGTTGAAGATAAATTAGGACAATTATTATACCGAGTGTGAATAAATTAGTAGAGTGTATATAAATTGAGTTTATTATAGTGTGTAAGTGTTTATTCAATAAATCAATAGTAATTAGCCATAGTGAGTGTATAATTTTATCCCACGGTTAAAACAGTTCAAATAAATAAGAAAAACATAACAATACAATAAGAGTTATAAAACTACGACATAGGTTTGCAGGACCCTGTATAACATTAACTGAATTTTTTGGTGATCTTGTTATTGTGTATACAGTACAGTACAGTACAGTGTACAGTATCCCCCAATGTGAAGAATTCGGAAGCAGGTGAAAATAATGTTGAAAGTTTGAATGAATATTTGTAATACAGTGTGGAATCAATAGTTATTTGGGAAATAGAACTACTCACTTCAAGCAGATTATCTTTTATACCAGGAAGCGTTTTATCCAATAACTTTGTATGTAAATTTGCTGGTATAATTCCAGTCTCCATAGCGATAATTGCCTTTGTCATAGAGCACAATCCAGATGAAATTTCACTATGTCCCATGTTTGACTTTACAGCTCCTATGAGTAAGGGTTTTTCACGTTTTTGACAAAATATGTTTGTCAAAGCATGGCATTCTACTATATCACCAGCTGGGGTACCTGTAATTGAAAAAAAAAACTGGGTTAACAATGATATACAGTGTGGCAGGATCCCCTTCTTATTAAACCAACGTGGCTACTGCGCTTTTTGGGTGGCTGTCCGTTGGAGTGTGCCAATTAGTTCTAAAGAATGAACATGTCAAAACCTCTTTTCCACTCACCGGTTTTTCTCATTCCCGCTCTTTATTGTCGATCACCTTTATAGTCCAGTAACTGAAGACCTGAAAATGGGCGAACCTATCAATATATTTGTCCAATAATTTTTTTTTGGTTGATTTGTAGGTCTTGACAGGTACTTCAAAGGGAGAAAAAGTTCTCCAAGATTGCCCCTTAGCTAAGGGCCCAAAATGGCCCCTAAAGTCCCAAAAAACGGTTTTCCGCCAATTTAGACATTTTTTTTTAAATAAAAAATGAAGGTCGTTAAATTATCTACAAAAATGGCTTACATCATTTTTTTCGCAGCACGAATATTTTTTGCGAAAATGGCCTTTGAAAAAACTAAAATTTTTACACCGAATATTTTTCGCCAGCGGAATACCTGCATGCGCTAAATTGTGGTGTATACACATGAAAATCCGGGCACCAATCTTTTTTTCGGCAATTATTGGCGTATTTCACACGATTTTTGTGTGTCACAGCAACACTTCGTGTCTCTTCATTCTATTAGTCAATGCTCAGTGTAATTCCACAAGGATATGAGTCGCAAATTTACTAGAAAATTGCGAAATCTTATTGCTCCATGTGGCAGTCTTGAGTGACGGCGTTTTGGCTACTAGTAAGTCAATACCTATAGAAGCTGATAATAATAATTTTTTGATAAATATTTTTTGCATTTTTTTAATTTTTTGCCAATTTTTCGCAAACTTCAGAAGGAACAGTATAGTCGTCGCCTATTACCTCTTGCTCTACTGCTTCCTCTGTCCCTCTTGTCCCTATCCCTTGTTCTCCCAGCTCCATTTCTATCTCATCATCTTCCAACCCTTCTGTTTCTCTTCCCACCCATGTTTCTGCCACCTCCCCTTCAAGCTCTTGTGGTTCTCCTTCCACCTCTAATTCTTCCGGGAATATACCTTTATTTTTCTCATAATTTGAACACTGTGTCAACTGACATGAACCACAGATAGAGGAGCATTTCAAACCTGCTTTTAAACATGAACAATTCTTCTCGCAGCCTGTTTTGCACTGATAAAAAATCATCTTCAAGAGTTCCGGGGGGGCCGGATTCTTTGTGGTCTGAATCGACAGCAGTACATCCTCTGCACGTTTCCACCCCCATTCCTCTGGTGAAAGTTCGTTTCCCAGCCAACTTTGAACTTATAAATACACCCTATAAAAGTGCTGCCTAGCAGCTTCAACGGTGGGGGGTAAGCATTCCAATTTTATTGCAGTCTTGTTTTTGGCCAATCCAGCAAACCCTCTTCTTTATGTTCCCTCTTGATGCAACACTAGCAAGTCAAAATTGTCACTTATTCACTTTAAAAAATTCTTCTTTTTAATTGATCATTTAATAATCGTAAAATATTTAGGTATATAATAATTTATAAAATATTTATATAATATTTATAAAATTCTTGCAAACGGTTACGACTGCTCCAAAAAACAACAAAGATTTAATGTCAACAAGAGCAGACCCCTGGAGTGGGCGCGTGGGTACACGTGGTAACGTTAGGTACGATTATCTCTGGTGGAGGGAGCATAAAAGACTTAAAAGAGGCGTACAGGAGAATAATAAACATAAAAGAACGGCGCTCAAATATGGGGAACAAGTTATATGGATGGAGAATTCGGTGTGGGTATTAATTCTCAAAAAATTAACAGAGGAGAACAAAAAGCATTTAAAAAAAGGCCGGTTTTCACCCGTGTTACCAATTTTCCCGGTCCCTGGTAAATGAATGCATTGTATTCCGAATTAAAATATTGGTTCAGAGAGTAGACATAGTAAGCTTTCAAATGGTGTGCATTTAATAACAAAATAATTGAACATAAGTTCTTCATTTTCGCTTGTTTACAAGATTTGTGAGAACTCCGAAAACGACTGAAAAATGCAAATAAATAAATAAACTTTTTATTGAAACGCCACAAAAATACTGAAAACAAAAATTCTAGGAACATTCAGGACCTCCCCAGACACCATTTGAAAAAACAAGGGATAATAAACCATTTGAAATAAATAAAGTGTCAATGATTTAATGGAAGAGGCCAAAATATTGGGGAAAAATAACATTGGCCACTTTTTGCAATGTCCTCGACGGGCGAGAACGGAGTTTAAGGTACACATATTGATACCTACGGATATTCCCATTACAATGAACTTTAAATCATCGAAAAATATTAATTTTTGACCGAGTTCTGGAAGAATTTGTCCGCCGGTTTACAAGCTAATTTTATAGACGGTAGCATTTCTAGAGGTAGTGCAGCCGCGTAAGCGAGGGGACGTTTGGATGCGATTATCTCGAAAACTATTGAATTCTAGAAAAAAATGGTGGTGACCATTTTTGTAGATAATTTAACGACCTTCACTTTTTACTGGAACAAAAATTGTCCAATCTGCATATTTCGGGAGATAATGGCGGAAAACCGTTTTTGGGGGGCGTTGGGGGCCATTTTGGGCCAAGGGGCAATCTTGGAGAATTTTTTCTTCCTTTGAAGTACCTGTCAAGACCTACAAATCAAGCCAAAAAAAATTATTGTACAAATATATTGATAGGTTTGCCCCTTCAGTTACTGGACTATCATCTACCATTTTGTATTGTGTGTTATACGAAATAATTTCCCAAAATCCAACCCTCCGACGTGCTACAACAGGCTTCTATCCACATATCGGAAACTACTCATCCTACTTCTATACAAAAATTGGCTTGGATGGAGAAAAAGTTATGGCGAATTTATGGGAGATATTTTGACATAAATGTCACTTCTGGTTATACCAAGAGTTAACAACAGCTTTGTCAATTCATATGTAACTTCCTGTAAATTAATAACTTTTCCGATTCGACGTAGGTCGAGTGACCTATCACAAAAATTTGACATTCGCTCTTAAAAATGCAGAATAACGTCTCATTCATTTCTACAATTTCACAACCTTCAAAGATAACCCCTAGAATGTATTTTTTGAGACCTAAAAGATCTATTGTGCCCCCTCACTTCTACTCAGCTTCTGAGGAGAGTCTCAGAAACTAGTAGTTCCTTCAGTCCTATTTCCCGGAGGATGTCAAGATAATCCCTTGGTGCGAGACTTTTCAGCACTGCTGTATATGAACTACGTTTGGCTAAAAAGTAATGTATTCTTGATAGCTTTTTTCATCAGAAAATCCTACCTTATCATTTGAATAATTACGCTACGCTTTCTTACTCACCAGTACCATGAGCTTCAACATAAGTCAGTGCGTTGGGATCAATATTAATGGATTCATAAAGCTCCTTCATAAGAATGTATTGATCATCAGCAGATGGGAAAGTTATCCCTTCTTTTTTATAACCATCAGTAGAACATTTTGCACCACATATTGTTGCATAAATTCTTCTGCTCACACTTTCTCGTTGTAGGAAATAACAAACAACACTTTCACCTCGTGCATATCCATCTCGATTGGTAGCGAATACTTTACACTTTCCTTCTGGTGACAGCATGTTCAGTCTGTGGAAAATAATTGTCTAATAGTATATTACATAACAATCACACGAGTGTGGGAAATCACTTTCGCACGAGTAATGTACAGTATTTTTCTTACGATCACGTGATAATTTTACCAAATAATGTGTAACTTCTGACAACTTCTGACATATTAATACACAAAATGTTACGATTAAAGTCAACATGATTGATTTCAAAATTAACAATAATTATCAATAGTGACAAAAATTCAAGTAGTTTAACTATATAATATAGGTAGGTTATAATACTTATTAATTGGTTGGATAATTATAGAAATTGAAAGTTAAATTATTATTGTTCATCATAGGTACTTCATACATACAAGAATACCTTTCAAGATTATTACATTTTCCCATTATTATAACAGGTGATTTGGTTTAGTTGGTACAATATCGGACTTCTGACGTACGCGGGTTCAATCCTCGACCACTCCCTAAATCTTTTTTAATCAAGAAAATGACAAAAATCACTTTTCAAATAGATCGCTTCAAATTTAGATATTACATAGGTAAATCCAATTGAAAATTATATATTTGACAGCTTGCCAGTGGTCAATCTTAATAAAAATTAATTTTTTCTACGACAACCTCGATAAATGTTCATTTTATAACCATAACTTCAATCATAAACAAGCACATTTTGTACAGAATTTCATTTTTGCATCGGCTGCCAGGCAAGCTGCTAAGCAATAAATGCGAAATGGAATATTTCGTGTTAGGTTTAGGCTCACTCTAAAATCACAATGACTACGGCTTGTCAAATTATGACGTCCAGCGACAAATTGATGAAATGTCAGCATATCGTTTCTGTCAAAGTTTTAGTAAGTAACGAGTAATTTCATAGTTGTTTTCTACAAATACATATTTATATGCTTTTATTCCTGTGTACCTATTGGAAATAGCAAAAAAAAGTTACATATTTCTTCAATTCATATTTCAATTCTGATAGAAAGCCCATTAGCGGGGAATTCGGAGTAATGAAGTATTATCAGTTCATTTCTTTCAAAGTTCTTGCAATGTATGCATGTATTAAACGTGAACGATAATTATGTTGTCATAGAAAAAGTATAGTATGCATCTCGCAACAAAATGGCCATTTTGCACTCGTATGAATTGCAGCACTTGCCTTCGGCTCATTGCATAACATACTATTACAGCTTTTTTATCCGTACACGTACGGATAAGTTTTTTTTACCGTACGCATATGAATAAAGGCCACTTTCCATAGAACTAGACAGTGCAATATATGTCACTTTCATATGTGATCGTAAGAAAATTATACAGTATGGAAACCACTTATGGAATGAAATTCTTTATGTCATTATTTTAGAGAATTATGAAAAATGCCAAGACACATCAACTTTTGAATTGAGTTGTGCGTTATGTGAACATAAATGTAAATGTACAGGGTGATTCACTCAAGTATGCTATGGTCGGTGTTTTTTTTAATGAAACACTTTGTATATTCGCATATTTTTGAAATTTTCTTTATGAACCGATTCCAAAAAACTAAATAATGTATGGTCAATTATGAATTATACAGGGTGAAATTTTAATTTTTACAGTTAATCAACACATACATAAAATACCTGATGTAGGTATTTTATTTTAATACATCAAAATGAATGCTCAAAATGTTCTCCACCTAGTTGTTGGCAATACCACAGTCTCCTATAAAACTCCTCCTTAACTTTGCTCAAAGTTTGAGAAGAAATATTCCGTATTTCGGTAGTTATCCTGTCTTTGAGGTCTACAATGCTAGTTGGTTGTGTTGCATATACTTTGTTCTTAAGATAACCCCACAGAAAAAATCTAACGGCGTAGGGTATAGCGATCTAGCTGGCCACTCAATAGTACCTCTTCGTCCAATCCATTTATTGGGGAAGATTTCAACTGAATAAGTTCTTACCATTAAAGCATAATAGGGTGTTGCCCCGTCTTGCTGGAACCAAACATTTTCATTCGGTAAACTAGGATCCATTGCGTTGGGGTTTAAATTTGCCAATACAGGAATAACTTCATTTTTAAGCATATTTTAATATTTCTCAGCTGTCAAATTTCCATCTATATATTATATAGGACAATAATATGGTCGCCTATGATACCGGCCCAAACGTTCACCTTTTGGGGGTACTGAGGATGTGTCTCACGCATCGAATTAGGATTCTCTGCTGACCAATATCTACAGTTCTGTCGGTTCACCTCTCTATTCAATGTGAATGTTGATTCGTCAGAAAAAATAATAGTACCAAGAGCTATCTCATTTCTGTTCAGCTTATTCATCAGTCTTTCGCAGAAATCCATTCTACGATCTGGATTGTCTTCTGTTAACTCCTGCACAAAAGTTAATTTGTAGGGATGAAGTTTTTCTTTATGAAGACATCTTAGAACAGTTGTATGACTAACATTATTTTCACGGGCAATTTGACGTGTACTTGAAGTTGGATTCTCTTCGACACTTGACAAAATATCCACTTTCACATCATCCTCAGCGAAGTGTGGTTTTCTTCTCAATTGTTTGACATGTCCAAGTTCTCTGAATTGTGCATGAATTTTAGACACAGTACTTTAAGTTAGGCAATTCGGGATACCTGTGATTAAATAAGTTTGCCACTTCAACTTGACTTCTGCAGTTATCCCCGTACCCGATCATCATTAAAATCTCAATTCGGTGAGTCTCAGTTAAATATTTCATTGTTATATCGACAAGGAAAGAGTGTTTGACAAAGATTTCACTTTTTCAGTATAAACTGTCAACACATCAACAACAGAATAGAAAACAATCCACATTATTTACCGATTTTGTCTAATTATTTAGGTTTTAGGCCATTTTCAGGTATTTATAATAAAATTCATGGGCGTAGCAGGTTTTGTTCAATATACAAGACGTCTAATAATTAGTTAGCTTAGATTTTTGATAAATCCATATTTAGCTAATTCAAAAAAGTACCAATATTTCCAGTGTAATAAATTATTAATTTTAAAATTTCACCCTGTATTATTCATAATTGACCATACATTATTCAGTTTGTTGGAATCGGTTCATTAAGAGGATATCAAAAATATGCAAATATACAGAGTGTTCCATTAAAAAAAAACAACACCGACTATGGTATACTTGCGTGAATCACCCTGTACATTCAAATTTATGTTTACATAACGTACAACTCAATTCAAAAGTTTACATGTCTCGGCATTCTTTAAAATTTTCTAAAATAATGACATAAAGAATTTTATTCCATAAGTGGTTTCCACACTGTATATTTATTGTTTAAATTACTTCATTTTTTTGTGAATTTCCGATAATAATTCTCAAAATTATAATTCTTATATTGTATGAGCTCACTTTGAAAATTCAGCTGTTTCGAAGGGATGTTGAATTAAATGTGTTCCACATACTATGGCACCGTCAGTTTCTCCTAACATCATATCTTTAACGGCGCAAACTAGACCAGTTGTACTACTTGAACATGCAGTATCTACTATAAAACTTGGACCTTTAAAATCAAAACAATACGAAATTCTGTTAGATGCCAAGGCTAAATTTAAGCCGATGTTGGTGTATCCACTAGTGTCAGGCAATTGGTTGTATTCGTCTGCTTTAGAGAAATTGCATATTCCAACGTAAACACCTAAAAAACAAATAATTCATAAAAAAATTTAAAGCTACAACAGAAAATTGAAGTACATAATAGCAATAGTGATTTGTGTGCTTAAAGCGTAAAGTAACATATTGCCGCTTGAGGAAGAATTTCTCTTTACACTCGAAAAACACACATGATTTTTCCTATAATCGTGCGTAGAATAAGTGGTTACCATACTACTGGATTGTTATTTTACGCTTTAGTGCAAAAAACAGTATATTTTAGCACACTTAGTTCATCGAATTTTGTAAGAGTAGCCATGACGAACAACAAAATGAACTTTACCAAATAATAATACTATGGTAAGTACTTTATTTACCATTTTAATCTGCAATTTGATGAAATAAGCGAGCGAAAAAGATTGCTTTTTTCGCTCTAAAGCGTGAAGTGACAATCATCAGCATTTGTCGAGTTCATTTGAATATAGTGATTTGTCATTTCACGCGCCACTACAGGTAAAATTGTTTTTGCAATATCAAAATCCGGCACATGAGAAAATGGTTTCGTTATCATTCGAAATGTAGATTGTACCTGACATAAATTAAATTCGCAGCTAAGCAAACATTTCTCAAAATTGATTGTGGGTTATAATGATGATAATACTCGTTATACAGCAGAAAATTTAGTTGAAATACGTATTTTTTCAACTACCAGCTGTGAAGTTGACAATTATTGCATCTTCTAACCAACTGGGAAGTTGAATTAATCTATTAGTAGTTAATAATTTTTTCTATTATTAACCTAGGTCAGTAATGTACAAATTCAAATATTTTGAGATAGTAGCTCAACAAAAACTTGTGCATTATACTTTTGTATACCCAGGAGATTGTATTTAACATATTTGCTGCTTCAAATTACCTATAAAGATGGAATTATTTGAATAAAAATGCCATTAGCTTAAAATTCGCGCTCAACCAAAAATGACTGATGACATCACGAGTACGTTCATAATATATCGAAAACTGATAGTGTCCTTGCTAAAGTTAAAATAATACCCTTCTTGGTGTGCGTAATCGATTGTGACGTATATCCGGGTTATCGGCATGTCGTTTATTTTATTTGCTATTTTGACATATAGCTAACCTTAAATTTGATAAATAAGATCATCAGGATTGTATTTAGCCAAATTCGAAAAGGATATGCAATTAATAATTACCAGCTCCTTTTTCTAACTGAAAATACTTGAGAACTTTCAAAATACTGATGTTTTTCCGTGTTTTCATGCATATTTTTGTATTATCCATATAAATAAAACAATAAGATTAATATTCACTTTTCATAAATGATAATTGACCGTAAACAACAAAGTACAGACCTGTCAAGAACTGTCAGTGTGACAGTAGAAAAAGACGTAAGACTTATTGCCGCTACGAAAGTAACGCCTTCATAGTATTTCAAACTCTCGATTGATAGGTTGAGCTTGAGCGTAATCTAAACATCAACCAATCAAATTTTTGTACGTCAAAGATTAGGGTTAACGTTTGTAATACGTTTAAACGGTTCATTATTGTGATATTTTGATTAGGATTAATCACAGACCTGCCTTTTTTCCATTTCTTCCTACGTAATGTGTTAGAAAGACATTAACAATCGATGACGCACACCAAGAAGGGTATTATTTCAACTATAGTCAGACGATGGAGTGAACGCTTCTCGTAGTGCTTTTGTAAATCATTTCCAATTTTTGTCTTAAATTTGGCTAGTAGTGGAAAAAATT
The DNA here is from genome assembly GCA_910591675.1 of Galerucella calmariensis. Taxonomy (NCBI): domain Eukaryota; kingdom Metazoa; phylum Arthropoda; class Insecta; order Coleoptera; family Chrysomelidae; genus Galerucella; species Galerucella calmariensis. The sequence goes on from CAJUYG010000595.1 coordinate 95,204, forward strand.
TTACAGTGCTATTTAAAAGTCCCCTCCTCCCTCGTATCTTTTGAACGGCTACACTCACATTAATAAAATTTGGAGGGTGAAAATAAAGTATTGTAAACTTCTCTACGAATGGCAACAGGTGACGTAATAGTAATAGATGACGTCACAGTGCCACTTTGGCCAATAATTTTAAATAGGACCTTATGGCAAGTGATATATCGTTTGAATGACATTGACATTGGCTACATAGCCATATCAATTTTGTTTAGGTTTAAACTAATTTTGACGGATAAATTAAATAAATACCAAAATTATTGAAATTATCTTTTTAAATTCAGCTAATCAAATATCAACAATGGATTCTTATAGGAAGTGTTCGAAATGTGCTTTGTCTACTTCCTGACAGTAATACATCCTATTAGTAAACTCTTGTCGTACTCGTTCGAATGTGTCAGCTGAAATTGCATTGCATTCTTCAATAATTCTTTCTTTCAAAACGCCAATGCTATCTGGTGTCATAGTATAAACCTTGGATTTCAAGTACCCCAAAAAAAATATCTAATGGTCTCAGATCTGGTGACCGAGGCGGCCATTCTATAGGACCTCGTCGGCCGATCCATCTACCACGATATTCTTCATCCAGGTAACGTCTTACTGTACCATAACAATGTGCAGGAACAACTTTTTGGAGTGACACAAATCATCACACCTTTCGTGAACAATATACCCAATTTTCAGAAAAAGTCAATGTTTGGGCAGGTATTTTGGGAAACCACATAGTTGGTCCTGTTTTCCTAAATTCAAATTTAAGCGGTGAAGTGAATCTGGAGATGTTACAAAATGCAATTAAGCCGTTAATTCTTGAAATTCTGGAAAATAATCCAGATGAATTCGGCCATCTGGAGATAACATTTCAACAAGATGGTGCTCCTTTACATTATTATGGTGCAGTAAGACTTTACCTGGATGAAGAATATCGAGGTAGATGGATCGGCCGGCGAGGTCCTATAGAATGGCCGCCTCGGTCACCAGATCTGACACCATTAGATTTTTTTTGGGGTACTTGAAATCCAAGGTTTATACTACGGCACCAGATATCATTGGCGTTTTGAAAGAAAGAATTATTGAAGAATGCAATGCAATTTCAGCTGACACATTCGAACGAGTACGACAAGAGTTTACTAATGGGATGTATTACTGTCAGGAAGTAGACGGAGCACATTTCGAACACTTGCTATAAAAATCGATTGTTGATATTTGAATAATTAAATTGAAAAAAATAATTTCAATAATTTTGGTATTTATTTAATTTATCCGTCAAAATTAGTTTAAACCCAAACAAAATTAATATGGCTATGTAGCCAATGTCAATGCCTTTCAAACGAGATATCATAAGGTCCCATTTAAAATTATTGGCCAGAGTGGCACTGTGATGTCATCTATTACTATTACGTCACCTGTTACAATTCATAGATAAGTTTAGAGCACTTTATTTTCACCCTCCAAATTTTATTGATGTAAGTGTAGCCGTTCAAAAGATACGAGGGGGAGGGGACTTTTGAATAGCACTGTATGTACACACCATGTTGGTGGAGACATTTATAAGCCTCGCACCTCACTCTGCTTGGGGCAAAGTTCCTCGCGAAATAGTTTTGATGCGCGGTCAATAATAATGGTCTTCACCACCTTGTTGTATAATATACTATGATTAGGTGGTGTTGCGTTTCAATTATCGAAAATATACCTATTTTTGAGCCTCTCAACTCGACAGGATTGTATCCAGCGTCAATTATACTTTCAAATACTCTTTCTAGGAGTATTCTTTGTCTGGGGTCCATAAAAGTTGCTTGCTTGGGATGAATTCCAAAATAAGAAGTATCAAATTTGTCAATATTCAGAATTGTTGCTGCGTTTTTTGGTGTCTTCCATATTCCTGAAAAAAAAATATTCTGTATGCTCCCTGTTGTATATAGCATTTATTTTGGAAATTTGGGCCTTATTTTTTTATATTTTCTCAACAGTATTTCGGTAGTATTCCAGCTACCGTTATCTGGGATAATTGACCGTCTAATGCCACCTGCACAATTCGCTGCATTAGTTGTGTTTTTTACTATTGGGGTCTTTCCATATAATGTTCGCTGAATCGAATTGAACTAAGATGTTGACTTTAAAACTATCTTCAATGTATTTTTTGTGTTCATGGACAAGATAAAGGATCTTTCTAATGGGGACAAAGATACAAGGAG
>CAJUYG010000595.1:97438-110583 GCA_910591675.1 Galerucella calmariensis
AGCAATTCCCGAAATCGTCGTGACCAGTCGCAACTGGTAGATATTGAAGGCGTGATAGTTACTTATTTAGTCTCTGCTGGTTCCAAAGTGGAGTTTAAAAAACTGGATTTTGACATAAATCTACTTATCAATATGGGATGAAATTGAATAAAAACAAAACGAAAGTTATGGCAGTAGGAAAGCAAAGTAGAAATACATTCAGATAATAGTAGACAATGTTATAATTGAACAAGTTTCAAATATCTAGGTGTTGAAATACAGAGAGAACGGGAGACAGGAAAACGAAATGAACGATAGAGTGCAAAAAACACTACGAGAATGTATTGATATTTAGTTAGCCTAGACCAGTTCCATGCAAAAACAAAATATTGCGTTACCATAGCAACGAACAATAACTCATTAGAAGTGTCAGTGTGAAGTTGGACGTCAAAAAAGTAAAACAGAGTTACGCCACAGATTATTAAGAGAACAGATTCGAAAGCTTGACAAAGAACAGTAAAAAGAGAGAGAGAGAGATGGGTTGTCATACCCATTTAAATGCCCATCGTCTTATGTCGACTCCGTTCGGGCTGCTTCGCAAAATTTCTCAACAGGGTTGTCAATTTGCATAATATTTCCTTCAATTTACGATCATAGGTCAAATATTGTATAAGCATTTTTCAAGTGTGATAGTTATACAGATACAAATATTCGATAATCACTTGTTTTAAATCAATTCTATTAACAATGAAAGAATTATACAATTAAAAAGATTATAATGTATAAAAATTATACCATAAATATATACTTTTTTCACAAACCACATCCTTGGCAACCATGCAAAATAACGGGGACGGCTAACCTAAGCTAACATAATCAAAACGTCAAAACATGCTCAAAATCACTTGTAATCTGTGCTCAAAATTCATAACGCCATTTTTGTTTGCTTCATTGTTTGAAGGTGTTCAATCGGCGATATTAATTGTGTTATTTGACTAATCGATTGTGCGTTGTGGTAATATTAACTATAAAAATATAGTGGTATAGATTATTATTCTTATAAAATGAATAAACATCACGGCGGAGTGTATTGTTCATACAGAGACTGTCCAAATGAACTTTATTCGGAAAGAAAAATGAAGTTCTTTCGATTTCCAAGGGATGGGAGTATATAATTCAATATCCCGGCCTATGATAGAAAAAAGTTTTTGATATTAACTTTGGTGCTACAGATTATTATCAAAATTCTCCCTTGCATAGGTGTATATTGTATTCCCTTTGATAATAAATAAATTAAGAATTATCTGTACTTTGAAATTTGGTTGATTTTTGTAATTATTTGTGTTTCCTAAAAATGTATTAATTGATTAATCTCCCAAGTGTAATGACTATTTATAACAAATCATAGGAATGTACATATAGGTATTTGATAAATAGATAAATATATATTCGATTATGATTATTGTTTCAAGTCCTGGCGCAGTTTTAAAGATTTAGTGGAAACTTCCAAAAAAACTAGATCCGGCACTAGAAATTGTTATTGTCCCCGAGTCAACACTGCAATTTGGTAAGATATTCAGAAAATATTTTAAACTGACAACATCACGGCCATACCGAGTTAAAGGTCCAAGGTCATTGACGACGGAGCTGAAAATCGTTTGATGTTTTACCGGGATTCGTATCTGTTCTCTTTATAATCTGTGGTTACGCAGTAAATTAAAAGAAAAAAGATGTCCACCGAAATTGTGAAAATCGAAAAATTGGAGTATCAAGCCATTATCAAGTACCTGTATTTAAAAGAGCTAAACAGATTCACAGAGATATGATTAATACCCTTTGTGATCAATGTCCTTCGTCCACTCCAAGACCTAAGAAGTTTCGTGCCCAAAAATATGCTGGAAAAGTTCTTCCTTCAGTTTTTTGTGATTGCCGTGGAGTAATCATGATCGATTTTTTGGATAAGGGTAGAAAAATAATCGGAGATTAGTTTTTGATATAACTGACCACTGTACGGGAAAAAATTCAAGAGAAAAGACGCGAAAAGCTATCCAAAAATGTTATGTTTTTGCAGGACATCGCCCCTGCATACAAATCCCATGTTGCCGTTGTTGTAATTACAACATTAATAATAATTTTAAAGGGTTGCTATTTGATTCTATAAGTAATATAAAAACGACTACTTCTTGATATTACAGCAGCACAAGTCTCCAACTCCATCAATCAGCAAGTATGTGTACGAGATTTGAATAAGTGTAACTTTTAACTTTATATATGTAATCAAAGTATGTTAATGTTATGAAATAATTAATTTATATATGTCTGTCAATAATTGTCAATAAAAGTTATATACTAAAAATTTGAATCTGGCGAGTATTAAATATTATTAAACAACAGGTTATGGGCCCAGGCATCGTAATTGCGTAATTGAGAAAAAAAAAAACTTAAATCATAAAAGTACACAATGGCGGAAAGTGCGAAATTCAGTGTTGAAAAATTAAACTCTGAAAACTATCACTCATGGAGTTATCTAGTGAAGATGTTACTAATAAATGCAGATCTATGGAATGTTGTGTCAGAGAAGTTACCATCCGATACAGATCGGGATAATGCTTGGAAAAAGAAAAATGATAAAGCATTGTCAACAATAGCATTGCTTATTGAGACTAATCAACTTGTACACATTAGAAATTCAGATTTTGCATGTGAAGCATGGGAATCCCTGAAGGAATACCATCAAAAATCGAGCTTGTCCAGTATGGTATTTTTATTGAAACAAATTTGCAAATTATCTTTAGAAGAAGATGGTAACATGGAGGTACATATTAGTTCATTTCTAAATTTGTTAAACAAACTTTCTGCATTGGGAGAAGAACTAAAAGACAGATTTGCTGCTGGGTTGTTATTGGGAAGTTTGCCAGATTCATATAGCTTTCTAATTACTGCATTGGAAAGCCGACCAGCCAATGATTTTACTCTAGAGTTTGTTAAGAGTAAGTTGATAGATGAATACAGAAGACGTCAAGGAGCTGTTAAGGTACAGGAAGAATCGGTGATGAAAATAGTGCATAGAAGGAACAAGCCATCTTTGGAAGAAGATGAGTCAAAACATTGCTATTTTTGTAAAAAGAAGGGTCACTTTAAAAGGGAATGTTTTAAATATAAAGCATTGAGAAATAGCAAGGAAAAAGCGAATGTTATCACCGAGGGAAACACTGAAGAAAAAGATGCATGTTTTATGGTTGATGAATCATGCTTGAGCTTAAGAGACGTACAAGGGCAATCTACTTCGTGGTTCATAGATTCGGGAGCGACGAGTCATATGGTAAAATTTAAAGAGTTTTTCAAGATCTTTGACGAAAGTAGAAAGGGTATCGTGCGGCTGGCGGAAAAAGGACAATATTCCAAAGTTCAAGGAATGGGTTCAGGCGATATTAAGTGTTCAATTGGTACGGAAATCGCAAGTTTGGAAATAGATGATGTACTATTTGTTCCGCAACTGGATTGTAACTTAATATCGGTTAAGAAGCTGACAAGTGCTGGGTATAAAGTTCATTTTAATGGTAATGAATGTGACATTTTCAAACACGGAAAAATTGTGGCGACTGCAAAACTTTCGCCAGAACTATACAAACTGAAAACGTTTGAACAAGTACTAAAAACTAGTGAAGACCATAATGAAAATTGTCAGCATTCGTGGCATCGACGATTTGGCCATCGGGGAATCGAAGCTATCAAACACTTGGAAGAAAAAGACTTAGCAATCGGGATAAAAATTACAGATTGCGGGATACGGAAGACTTGTGAATGCTGTATAAAAGGTAAGATTACACGAAAAAGTTTTCCAAAGCAATCAAATAGCAACACATTTTCAATTTTAGACCTAATCCATACAGATGTTTGTGGGCCTATGCAAACTGTAACGCCTGGAAATAAAAAATATATTCTTACATTAATTGATGATTTTTCGCGATATACTGTCGTTTATCTAATGAATAAGAAAAATGATACCGAAAAGTATATAAAGGAATTCATCGAATTAATGAGTACTCAGTTTAATAAAAAACCAAAATTAATTAGGTCGGATAGAGGAGGGGAATATGTAAACAGTTCTTTAAGAAATTATTTAAAGGGTAAGGGAATTAATATTCAATATACAGCGGGGTATTCTCCTGAACAAAATGGGGTTGCTGAAAGAAAAAACAGATCTTTAGTTGAAATGGCGCGTTGTATGCTTTTAGATGCGAATTTACCGAATAAGTTTTGGGGGAAGCGATTATAACAGCAAATTATTTACAAAATCGATTACCTACCAAATCAAAATCGAAGACACCTTTCGAATTATGGTTTAATAAAGTTCCGGATGTTTCAAATTTGCATATTTTTGGTTCGACCGTCTACAGTCATATTCCAAAAGAGCAGCGTGGTAACAAGTTTGCGGAAAAAGCTGAAAAATTAATATTTATGGGGTATTCAGAGGAGTCGAAAGCTTATCGATTGTTAGATATAAACACAGATCGGATAAAAATTAGTCGAGATGTAGTTTTTCTAAAGGAGGAAATATTTACAGAGAAAATACAAGCGTCAAACCAGGAAACACAAATTTTATTTGAAAAAGATCAGGATAGTCAAGAAAATGGAGAACAAGAGAAAGTTATGGTTGAATCAAGTACACATGAACTAACGAACAGTGACTCTAGCTTTCAACCATGTACAAGTAACAATGAAACTGATGATGAAATTCAACTGGAAAGGAGGTATTCAGAAAGAAGAAATAAAGGAGTACCACCTGATCGTTACATTGCAAAAAGCAAAACTAACAGAATTACAGGACATAGAATCAAAAAATGTAAAAGACATTCATGCTAGAACAGACAGTAGTTTGAAACAGGCAATGGAAGAAGAAATTGGACTACTTGATGAAAAAAGGTGGATTAGTTAATTGATTAATAAAAATTTAATTATCATTAAAGTTGAGAAGGGGTGTTGTAATTACAACATTAATAATAATTTTAAAGGGCTGCTATTTGATTCTATAAGTAATATAAAAACGACTACTTCTTGATATTACAGCAGCACAAGTCTCCAACTCCATCAATCAGCAAGTATGTGTACGAGATTTGAATAAGTGTAACTTTTAACTTTATATATGTAATCAAAGTATGTTAATGTTATGAAATAATTAATTTATATATGTCTGTCAATAATTGTCAATAAAAGTTATATACTAAAAATTTGAATCTGGCGAGTATTAAATATTATTAAACAACAGCCGTGCAAAAAATTCATGATTTAGAGTTTGAATTACTAGAACACCCTCCTTATTCACCAGATTTGGCTCCGTCCGACTATCATATCTTTCCTCAACTAAAAAAAAGTTTGAACAGTCGTAAATTTCCTTCCAACGAGAAGGTAGTAAAAGCAGTGGAGGTCTGGTTTGCAGAGCAGAAAGAAACATTTTTTTTGAAAGGTCTAGAAACGTTGCAGATTTGCTGTAATAAATGTATCCAATTAAAAGGAGAATATGTTGAGTTTTAGAATATTTTTTTGATTGATATTATTGATATTTTTTGACATTGAAATTTTGTTTGGTTCTATAGTAGGTTAATATTTTTTTCAATATACATGTTAAATGGCACTACGCAATAAATCAGCTACAAACACTGCAAGGTAGGCTGTTATGCGCATCGACATGTACCAATTAACCCATTAGTCTGGAAGATGTCTTCCAATATTTTCACTCAGTCTCAAATATAGTCCAGAATTGTAATTGAATTGATGCAGCCCTAGTGATGGATGAAATGTGAGATCCTTAATTGGGAAATGTTTAAGATGTTTTTTCATATATTAGTGTTTTCGAACCACTCACAAACACCAATATTTTTAAAGCAGATCACTTATTTCAAATAAGTAGTTCAAACAAGCAGTAAAAATGTTTATTATTTCCCAAGATGAAGCTGAAAATTCATTGATTATGATTGGAAGGGAGTTATTATTTACCTGCAGGATATCTGGTACTGTCTTCTTGCACCAGATCGACTCCATTGAATAGAGCCTCTTTAAACTGATCTACGTTTTCGCATTGTGGAAATTTTCCTGCAATTCCAGTGATAACGATTTTGTCGTCAACTTTAATATCTTTCTTCATTTTCTGGAAATATTTCACAAAAAAAAATCAAACACCAGCTTATGAATGAATAGCTTAGAAACTAACTGAATAAATTGATAATGAACTTTGCAAATGTGAAAAAATAAGCCACAAAGCTAATTGTATGCTTTTTTTCCCAAAGGTTGAGAAGTCAAAAAAGTCAAATAAATTTACAACCTTAATAGCATGGATTTTGAATCACATTCCTTATAATTACCTACATAAATTACGCATGAACCAGTATTTATACTTCCAAAAGACCACTATTTGCGTCAATTGTGGACTGTGGACACTTGAATATGTGTACTGAGTGTCTCATGGAAAAATTTGATTGGAACTTTGTAGGGATGTAGCTACGAGGGTAATATTAAGCTCTATCTCACTATAACATCGGTAGTGCTGAATATATTGTAACATATCTATGGACTTTCAAATTTATATAGTAAATCCTGCTACCACTTCCAATTCTCCAATCATGACATCTGCCAACGGCATTCGTTTTTTTACCTTGAATTGTTGCGGTAAGCATTACTGCTAGGATACAGCCATAATACTGCCAGGATAAATCTAGCAAATCACTTGGATACACCTAGGCCACCTGGTCAAGTCATCTCTACCCTCAACTACAAGCTATCTTTATTCACTTACCAAACTTGCTTGTCTGCCAAGATAAGTACCCACCATATAAAGTGCAGGCCTATTTTTTTCTTTCCTTCACATTGGCAGAATGAAATTATTGTTTTGAATTTTTTTTTTCAATTTAATTTGGAATCTACCCGGCTATAGAAGCTGTAGGAGATCAGTCCAGGTTAGTGTAAGTAATGTCCTTTTTTATATATAAAGTGTGGGGAAGAAATTATTCAAAGGTGATCAGAAATAATTATTTGTACGGAACATGGGTATGGTTTGCTCAAAATGTGTTTGAAGACTCCTTTTCGTGAAATATAGAGCTGTTGCCTGCGAATGCCCTTATTGTAATGGACAATGCTAGCATTACAGACTCAAGAAACCATCGTCAACATAAAATTGGAAAAGAAGTAACTAGAGTTAATTGGGCGAAGCGGAAAGATCTTCCACACTATCAAAAGACGCTCCTAGGTCATCGTACATCATGTCCTTCACAAGAAGGTTGACGAAATCCAATACGCATGTCTCTAATCTCCTCACCACTTCTCATCGCTTTTGGCGAGATTGTCTATCGGTCCGAACCATGAGAGATTGAATCTCTCTCGTTTCAGGCAACCCGTAATGCATCAATCTCATTGGTGAGATTCTCACTAGTCCCTCAAGAATACGGGCCCTATTCACACATCCTGCATAGAGGTGGTCAGTCAGAAATCCTAATGTTAAGCGTGGGTTTTTCCTGGTCATCGCAAAATATATTTTTCCTACTAGTGTACGGAAAAGTCCACTTTTCCGCACTCATTTTAGTGTGGAAAGAGTCACTTTTCCGCAGTAGTGCGGAAAAGTAAATTTGTCAAGTTTTTGGGAAGTATACTGACATTTGAATATTTAAAATATATATTTGTATGATTGTAGTTTCCCAAATCACTGCAAATCTGCTATAATTTTTGATAAAGAAAAAACCTACTTTTCAATCATTTTTTAATGGCCCTGGTATAAGACTCATCAAATGAATGTCAAATAATAATAATTAATTTGTTGATATGTATTCAATAGGGAATGTTTCTTTATCTTAACTTTTGGGATTTTTTCCGCATGCCAGTAGAAAAAATAGTGTATCTAACACGTGCGTGAAGTGACTTTTCCGCACGCGATTGCTGGTCGAATTCGCTGAAACGTCGTTCGGTCATCTGCAATATCGTGCGGCAGAAAAATATCACTTTCCGCACTAGTTAGATAAACTACTAAATTCTACGCCAGCCTTCTAGGGACACCCAGGGTGGTTTTGGAAAAACTGCATCCCTTGATTCCATCCCATCTCTTCAGGGATTGAGCATTGGTGTAATGTTTGGCAATTACCGAAGTCGTCAGCTTGGGGTATGGTTGAATGAATTCTGATATAAAAAAATAAATATACATATTTAATCATTTATTCAAACCCATAGGAAGGTCCATATTACATGAATTGTCTTACAAATTATCGATTTCATTCAATATTGTTACGATCGAGTCTAACGTTTCTAGAGCTGTTGGTATAATCTGTTCTGTAGGTAAAATGAAACCATGATTTCCTGTGTCACGAAGTTCGTAAGCGTATGCGAATGGTACATGATAGATTCCCTTTAGCCAGTCCATGTTAGATCCTGTCGCCTTATCTGAAAGAAATAGTAAACTTAGCATTCAACGGAAATATCTAGATTCCTCTTATGCACATATTTTTGTAACTTTTAGTAGAAGTTCAGAGGGATGAGTGAATTATTATAATGAAGAAATAGTAAAACCGAGATCCCGAGTCCATGGATGTTGGGCTCGTTAAAGAACGGTACCACTGGTTGAAATACTAGTGGGCTCGCCAAAATTTCCGGTTGGAGGTAGAGTGCTTTCGGCGTCGGTGATTAGCCTCAGTCGCAGAAATAGACAGACGTTAAATAACCAAATAAAAAAAATAGATGAATAGATGAATGCTTTCAATGAGAAGTCCAAGTCCACTGCGATCTTTTCAGATCCCTTGTGATCCTCCGAGTACACATTCTTATAAATCTGTCTTCGGCCTGTATGAATGTGTGTCTTGGTGGTATATCTATCCAGATTGCGGAATTAATCAAATAAAATCTTCGAGTGTTACCGAGTCTTATCGCTTCCATTTGCTGTGAGTTCACCCACCACACTGCTGACCCATTTTTGGGCTAAGAACTCAATGTTTTCCCACATTTCACAGCATTTGTCGAGGGCTTAGTTGTGGTCTTCTAAAGGTAGGTTTTCTATGAAAGCGTTCGACCAAAATTAATTGTAAAGTGGAGTACTTTTATTCTTTGGTGAATGCAAGTGTCGTCTTTATTTTTAAAAATGTGTGCTAAGGTTCATATTTGAGACTGTTTGCATGAGGTATCCTTGAAAGTTGAGCAGAGAGTATTCTTCAGGAGAAATCAAACAGTTTGTATTTTTCAACTGTCGAAAAGGACACCCCATCCTCATTGAATGTACTGATTTTAAAATAATGCTTTCCCCAAGAAGATGTGCGACCCCGACGTGGGAGACGAGGGGGGGAGAGTAGTTTCTCCCAGTCCAGTCCTACATGATGAGGAGAGACAAGAGAAGCCAAGTCTTGTCTAAAATGGAATTAACAAACATCCAAATAATATTTACCTAAATCATACGTTTATTCACTCATTAATACTCACAAATCGTTTCGGCAATGTTTCCCACAATATATTCGGTTCCATACCTCTTGGACAATGCATTTGCCGCCTTGAGTCCAATGGGATACTGGAAAAAAAATCATATTATGTTGTATTTCTGTCTTCCTACTAATGGAAGCTCAATATGGCTCTTCCTTGATACATTTGAACTGTTAACATTCCTGTATACAGTTTGAAATTGAAGCGTTCCCAGTGATCCATTTATTACCAATAACCCAATTAGTGACTTTCTGAAAACCAACACGTAGCTGCGTTTAATTTGTTGTAGACCACCCTTAGGGAAGTTAAAACACTAACATACAATTTTCTTCAGTATCTGAAACATGCTATCCTACAAAACGGCTCCAACCCCCTATCCAACTGTCCGGAGTCAATCGAATGCATCCCCCCTAATATTATTTGAATTTACTGACAAAATCAGGTATGAAAATCATCAATTTGAAGATTTGCCGCATAGTGTTGTCTGGGAAACAATATAAACGAAGCAATGTCTTAATTTTATTGACAAATATGGAAACTCGCGAATCATCGAGATGAAAATCTTTACCCACCTTCCAGCTTCCGTTGAACAATGTCCCTCCATTCACTACCCTCCTTTCTAGTCCGATATATTCAATTTAGGAATAACTGAGGGATACGTTATGACTTGGAAATCGCACCAAAACCTACCTTACTGAGTTTTAAGTATTTCTGAATAATTATATCAAAGAAATAGACAAAACAACAAGAAAATCAAATGTTCCATCCATCATTTTATCATCTAATTTTGTAGGTACTTACTGATATATTGTAATTGTCTAAATGTTCTGTAGTATGGCCATATGGTAACAATATAAACTGCGAGTAAGAATGGAAAGTGATGAAAAGTAATAACTCATCAGCTACAGTTATCATGAATTCTGATAGGGTTTTGCATTCAATTTCAGAAAATGCTTCAGGACCCGCGTAAGCATCGTTACATGCATCATTACTTGATCCTCCTTGATTCCATTTATAGTCCCAGTTACGATTAGGATCGGCTCCGTAACAACCAACACCATATGGAGTTCTAGTTTTCCGCCACAAGCGATCCTGAAATAAAACTCAATTTATCCAATTATAACGTGAAAATTGTTAGATATAATAAATATACGTTCATTCAACGTTAACGGATTGGAGAATCGAAGCCTATATTATGAATTTCTCTCACGGAAATAGTCTCAACCGTTGTAAGCCCTACAATCACGAACGAAACTTATTTTATAGAGCTCGAAAATATACTCACTGTGGTGAAAGTGTACTCATATCCATCAGGATTGATAACTGGGAAAAAATACCAATCGTGAGATTCGGCTACTGCTCTCACACTAGGATCGTCGCTAAACAGTACAGCGTTCAATATGTAAGTACTTGTAGCTCCAGCTATCCTGCAAATAGTTATACACTGTTTCAAAGCACATACCAAAATTATTTGTTCGAAAATTTGTTAACTTTACCAGGTATATCAATAACATGGAATAGATCAGTGAAAATAAGCTGGTAATTCTCCTTATTCCACTCATTGATCCAGGGTGACCTGTGGGAATCAGTATACGATAATGCCTCAGATGCATATTGTTGAGACTGTTGCTGGTTCATGGGACCTTCCCAGTATACCCTTGGTCTTAATAGGCTTCCCAGGAATGAACGCTTTTTGAGAAACCGCTTGACCTACTGAAATGCTAGCCTCAAAACGGAAGATTGTACCTCCAGGGGAAATAGAGACGATGGGAGGGTGAAAACGATGAATTTCTCGGTCGTGCTTCTTTCAGGGCCTTAAAGCTACAAAAAAGATTTTGACCTGTTCAGAAACAGTGATATTGTATCCGTGGATGCTGCTTCCAAGAGCTTTGAGTATAGAATACTCTGCATTTTTTCTCATTTTAAAAGTCGTATCGTACTCCCATATTTTTGATATTTTCGAAAGGCATGCTTTTCTAGCTCGCTAGCTGAAACTATGCTGTTTCCGAATAATAGAGATGTGAACATAATAAACAATACTTTACAAAATTCAGTGACATGAAAATTACATTTATATTTGAAACACATTCCAAAAAACTATGGTTATCAGATCAAAAAACGTGTTTGTACCAGAATATCGTTGAATTATAATACGTACACTTAGCCAAAGTAAGCTAACAATAATTAAACTAACCATTCTCTAGCATGTATTTGAGAATCAATCCATGCAGCTCTTTTTTCATTTCCGGGTCCAAAAGATATTTTAACACCCAAAATAGTTCGGTTTTCGTATGATCTTCCTGCTTCAATTAATGTAACTTTATCTGGATTTTCTCTTGACAGTTTTATGAGCCAGTTGTTGATCTGTAATCAAAATTATTGCTAATACACTAAAACGATGGAATAAAACAATTTAATTCGTTTAAACCTTCATTATATTATTTGGGATAAGCTCAATACATATTCGTGACGCGTTTCGCTAACACAGTAGCTAACAGACAATCTCCTGGATTTAAGAAATTATGTTGCACAAGTTTTTGTTGAGCTACTATCACTGAATGTTCGATTCTTTTGCGCGATAAGATCGTTTGTTCTCTGTGTCTGTGCAAAATAATTGTGGTCTTCAAATGACACCACGGTCCAGGACGGCTTCAATTTTTTCGGGAAATAGAAAATAGCTGAAGAATCAAGGAGACATCAGTATCAGCTGTATTGACAAACAGCTAATGAGCAAATATGACAAGATACAATAATACATTCATGACAGGTACTTGTGAATGGACTCACGACTAGTTCAAGAAGTAAAAAAAGTGCTCGAAAACAAGATGAATTTGTTGAAGGTGCTTTTTCACGTTTGATGTATTTTAAATTAATTCGACGGTATTTATATACTTACTTCAGTTAATGTATTATATTTATCCCATGTCAAATCACCGTCTTCATTTTTTGGTTTGCTTAAATTGATTCTTGCCTCATCATCTATTTTCTCTTGCAAATTATTTATAATTATGGAGTAATCAAAATTATTGTGAGTTAATATTTCTTCAAAATAGTGTTGCTCCAGAGGTGACACCGATATATCAACTGGTTTTCCTACAATTGTCGGTTCGGTCCAAAAATCGTGAGCTCCTGCTTTTTGTAAATCATTTAAAATTATCAAATGATTATAATCGATTGGATTGACTCTATAAACAGCGAAGTTATCATATTTCACGACGGCTGCTGATATTTCAATAATAAACGCCAAACAAAGTAGTAGTATAATATTCATGGTGATATTCATCTGAAAATAATGAAATAGTTGATAAAACAAATGGTGATTTTGTGTTAAAGATAAAGCATGATAAACAAACACTCGTCGGGCTATGTAATTTAACAAATATAAAATGACACTTCAATTGAAAATATGATGAAAGCTTCGCCATACAGGCCATCCCATCCATTTACAGTTAAAAGTGGTTATATCACTTGCAGGCTGGCTACAACATGATTGTTTCATCTTCAGCCAACCTATAATAACCCAGCGATGGCTCCACCTCTATTAATTGGCTATAAAAGGAATGTGTCGACCATGTTGTGATTTCAAACGCACTTTCCATTGAAGTATTATTTATTACCAGCTGGCACATTTGAATTTTTTTCCGTAGTTCATGAATACAAGACTTGTACTTGTAGTGAAAATAGTTTTGCTGCTAGGTACCGGTTGACTATCGTTTCAT
>CAJUYG010000595.1:110593-141524 GCA_910591675.1 Galerucella calmariensis
TAGTGAAAATAGTTTTGCTGCTAGGTACCGGTTGACTATCGTTTCATTGGGAACGGTACTATCATTATTCTTTTCTAATGTGTTTTCATTTCTTTTTATTGGTTACTTCGCAAAAATGCGTTGGTCTTGTCATGGTTTTGTCTTGGGCATAAAAGTTGGGTCTTGATCATTGATAACTCTGACGTGCTCGGCCGTACCTGGGGAATGTTACCCAGGGTTACTGCCTGGATCTACACTGCCATCATCAGACCTATGCTAACGTACGGCGCGATTGCCTGGGAAGTTAAAGCAAACCAGCTGACAGTCGTCCGTAAACTGGACAAATTCAGAGAATGCCTCCGTACAACAGGAGGCATGAGAACCACACCAACCAGAGCGATGGAGGTGATCCTTGGTCTCACTCCCCTTGACATACACATCAAGGAGGTTATTTTGATGACCATGAGACGCTTACGCTCTACCGGTATACAACCTGACGTAGGATCTGGTAGATTGAGACGTAACCTATGGCGTGAGGTACTCAATGAGGTCCCACTGCTGCAGGAAAATACGGACGCAATCTCACCACAATATGCCTTCCACAGGCCCTACAAGGTAATAATTAAATATAACACACAAGACACATCAGAAGACGTCGCACTCCGCATCTTCACGGATGGCTCTAAAACCAATATGGGCTCAGGATGTGGAATTTACTCCAGATCTTTGAACCTAAACATCAAATGGGCGATGGTCTGTAATGTCAGCGTTGCTCAAACAGACCTCACTGCTATCTACATCGCCGCAAAAAAGATTACCAAAAGAAACACCACAGGTAATAAAATTCACATCCTTACGGATAGTAGACAAGCACTACTAGCCCTGAACAGACCACGTATCACATCAGGCCTAGTACTGGAGTGTCACCTGTCCCTGATCGAAGCCTGTAGCAACAACGAAGTCACTCTAGGCTGGATCAAGGGTCACAGTAAATCGAAAGGTAACCATATTGCCGACTAGCCAGGAAAGCAGCCTCCCATAAACTCTTGGGACCTGTCACTTTCATTGGTCTGTCGGCGTCGGCTATCATTGACCTAATAAAGGAACACTCCCTTGATAAGTTTAAGGGTAGATGGGACGATGCAGAAGGTTGCAGGCTTGCCAAGGAGCTGCTGCAGTATCCGGACAGCAAAGTTGCCAAAAAATACGTGACTATGAACAGACAGAACCTTCGGACAACCACGGGTATTCTGACCGATCACTGCCACCTACGAAAACACCTCTACCGACTGGGTCTGTCTGACACTTCACTCTGTAGAGGATGTGAACAGAAAGATGAGACTGTCGAACACATTCTTTGTGAATGTCCGACACTCTCTCAATTTAGGTTTTCCGTATTCGGCGAGTACAGGCTAACACAAGCCAGCATGAGGAAGCTTACTTCCGGCGACGTTATCGCCTACTTCAAACAAGTAGGCTGGATGACGAGCCTGAACCTCAGAAGGATGCACAATGGGCCAATTGTGGCCTAAGTGCTGTGGGGGTCACCCACCCTTCAAATTCTTACAGATGCAAACAGATCAATACCTTAATTTTTTTGATTTATTTTCAAATAACTTTTTTATATACCTGAAGGTTATGTGATTATAAATGTCAACCGTCTACCGCTCCCAAAAACACCTTACTCACCAACCACGGTTTATGAATTTGCGTACCGTTGAAGTATACTCAAAGACAAAAATTTGAACCGACCGGTCGCGAAAATGTTAAGGTCCCGAGAAATTGTGTAACGTTGAGTCAACGGTACCTCGCAGCAAAACGTCTATTGTTAATTTTTGAACTCGTTGATCCAGTTTCTGGATATTTAGGTGCTATCGTTGAAGATATTTTCCAGGTCTTTGAAATAAATAACACACACAAGGGCCCCTCCGTACAAAAATTTCACTGAATAAGATAGACAAGGAATTCTCAACCAGACTATTGAAATTGAGTGGGAGACATTTAAGGATAATTATTACTGACCTGGTGATTGTACACTGCACCCTGAGAAAACATCTGCACATGATGGGCAAAGTTAGTGAACCTTTGTGCAGAAAATGTGAACTCTACGATGAAACACCTACTCACATACTCTGCATCTGTGAGAACTTACATGGACTCAGACGGAAGCATTTTGGAGTGGAAATAATACAACCATCACAACTACTGAAGATTCCTCCAGATAAACTGGTGGCCCATATAGAAGACACGAAGCTAGTAGCGAAGTAGGTAGATAACATGGGAACTGTTGCAAAAACTCAGTTCAAGTGCCTGTGCTGTTGAGCATAGCCCAATCGAATAGACGACTCAATTACCATGAATGAAACATTCTTTACTCTACTCCCAATCTCCATTCCGATATCAATTTGTACCTTAGGTTAAATCACGAGCCAATTGTGATATTTCAATTTCAATTCAACTATTTAAAAATGTTTTTTGTACATGTTAAGAGAAATGCCAGCCCCTGTATCAATTTCTATCCTTGCGAGAATATCATTAATCAGATCATTTACATACAATGGACTTTCATAAATTTATATTTATAATACTAGTATTAAACAGTTACTGTTTTGGTAGGTTCTACATAATTGTTTCTAGTTATTGTACAAGCAGCAACAATGTTACCTTTTTTGATCACATTTTTCACAGTAAAATTCACGATCCTTACAATTCCTAAGCGAGTAACACTTCAATTTTGTATTCCCACCTTCAAAATCTTTATTAGTTACTTCTTCATTTATCCAATTATTCTCTTGCTCTGTGTTCCTATTTCCTACCTGTACTTCATCCACTTCTCTCACTTCTGTGTTCGCCATTGGTTCTTCTTCACACATTCTCTCCAAGATGCGCCCTGCGGTCTCTTCCCGGTTACAAATTTGTCCTTGACTCTTTCTGTTAACTTATTGTCGACAAAACCACAGTTAGCAGCTACATCTCTCACTTTAGCATAATAGGTATTCGCTTAAAGCTGTCAGCAATCCAACAATTAGGTCTGAACTGTTAAAAAACTGTAAAAAATCCCTTAACATGATGATGAGAGACAACAAAGTGTCTCTAATATGGGTGCCAGAAGATTGAATGGCGGACCAGTTTTCTGAAGAAGGTTTCAAGGGAGCCTTCACAGGTCCAGAACCGTTTTGTGGAATCACAAAGGATTGCATAAGAGGGGAGCTAGGGAGGTGGCTAGTGAGGGAACACCAACTTAAATGGAGGTTGACACAAGGACACCTCCATACTAAGAGTCTACTGGATAAGTTAGACAAGGTCCAGGCTGTTGGAACTGGGTGAAAGAAATTTGAAGACAGTTACCGACCTGGTGACTGGACAGTGTATTTAAAAAATGGACAGCGATGATACACCTCCTGTACTTAGTACAGTGATCCGCGTCACACCTTGTGTTGATATATCTACATTGTTATCCATCTCCAAAAATATACCTACTTCAATTTTTTTTCTGCTCTGAATATTGTCACGTGCATCTTGAGAATCTTTATTGTTATGTTATATGGTCAGACCATTGTTCCATCCAAAACTATGGTCGGATCCATTGAAGTTTAACCGAACTGGGTAATGCTATTAAAATGTCTCCTACATTGGAAAATCATGAGGAGTCCATGATAAACAGAACAGCTAGATCGAAATATATACTTACATATGAGTAGGAACTTGGCACCCCATGAACTGTAGTAATGTAATTGAAGTAACTAGGCCAATATATAAAAAATTATCAGCTAATCTACTAGTACTTTTTAATCCATCTCGAAATATGTAAGTATTGATTACACATTATCGCAGTGTAATTCATATTGTCGGCTTCAAGTACCTCTTTAAGTACCTACATAATTGATTGCATTGGGGAATAACAATTCACAAATATTGTAACAAAGTGTGTCTGGAAATAAATTCCACAAGATTCATACCTTCTGAAGACAAAATGCCACTTACGACAACCCTACCTGTGGAACGATTTATTGTGAACACATTTTTGTATTTCCATGTGATTCTACAAATTTTTTACGAAAAATTAGAATTTCGCCAGCTGAATGGATGGAAAGAGCTTTAGACAATTAAACTGATATATTTGATCTGGCGCCCAACGGAAACATTCCATTGTAGTGTGTAGCGCTCCACTTATAATTTGATTGAATTAAGGACATTCTCGGAATTGCGTCAGTTATTCCTGAATTAATACTTTCATGATATTGGGTGAATGTTCTTCACAACAATGACATAAAAGTATTGGGAAGCATATTGTACTGAAATTGAGATGCTCATAATTAGAATAAAATAATGATTAATTTTCGAAAGTTTTACATCATATGTACAAGAGAGTTTTATGTCATGTCCATCATTTTGAACAATAACGTTAAGATGAATAAATTACTTTTTACATTTAATGTAAGATATTTTTATATACTCTGTAGATTAGCTGATAAAGTTGATATTAGAAAATAACATTTGTCATTATGGACATTTTATTTTGATTAGACAATATGAACTGCCAGTAACTAAATTTTAACAAAAATTAGCAATTTTATAAAAAAAGGAAGAAGAAACGGAGAGGATATTCGTTAGCAACAGAAAAAAAAAGTTGGAAGGTTGATACGTAACTAAAGGGGGAAGAGATTTTTGGTGTTAGAAAAGGTTTTTCGGGAAGATTTTGAAGAAAACTAGAAAATAAAAGTAATAATAATAATAATATAATAATACTTTTATTGCTCTTAAAACAAAATAGTTTACAGCAAGAAATCTGAGTAACAAAAAAAAAAAACAAGTATAGTATACAACAAATATAGGTGAAGAGAGATAAAAAAAACGAAGGATATTAAACAAAACAAATTGAAACCAATATACAGCTTAATTATTCGTTAATGATAAATGATCTCAATTTTAATATATTCCAAATGTAACTGGAGATAATTTTAGCATTCAATAAAAGTAGCAGTGAATCAAAGGTAGATTACATAACTTATCTTCAATTAAAAACAAATAATGAGTGTCCAGAAGACAGAAATCATAAGAAACTGGGTAATATAAATCTAGGCCATTTGGGCATTTGTGAAATACTCATTGACATATTAAATTCAATATAAAATACGTTTAATTAAATAAGCATCTCGGTGAAGGTCGTTTTATATCTGGATCTGAGACTATACGATCTTTGCTTTGCGCAAGACCGAACTTCTTTTTGTTCCGAGAATAAGCCTTTTCTTTTATGTGATAGCAATCTATTACAACTAGCAGTACCCGTATTTGAACGAGACCAGAAGTAGGAACTATTTGTGCGCGATTGTGTTAATTTTAATTTAATATAGGTTGTAATAGGATAGGAGACCATACATGGATTGCAATCTGGAGATAGTGAACAAAATTAATACTTAATCTTAACGTTTAATATTTGCATCATATTTAATACCTATTTTTTCTTAAATTTAGATAACTTACCCTACCCAAAACACCCTAAGAGAGAGTCTACATGCATAGGTAAATATGTTGTAACCAATTTTTTTTTAATAATTCAATAAATACTATATTGAATAAATTTTTGTTTGATTTGGAATTCTGATTCTTTACTCACATACATGGAACATAATATTCATTGATATAATATCATATATCAAATTGTTATATTCCATAACAATATACATATTATATCACATTCACAGTCAATAGAAGCAAACAGGAGCCCCGGAAAATATGTGAACTAAATGAAAGGTCATCGCAACCAGCCAATCAGGAGCCAATGTTAACGATTGTACATTAGTACCTAATTGTAAACATAATCGGAATAATTTGACCGGATAAATTTATCATATAGTTTTAAGAGCTTATCCATATCTCAAATGTGAACCATTGGTTTAATTATCATACAGTGTCTGTATCATGTCGATGAGAAGATAATTATCCAATTTTCAGACAATATCGCTAACTGGATAATTTTTGGATCTAATAAGGATATATGTAAAACGGCTAGAATCGAAAACAAAACTTTTATTTAGACTTCTGGTGATTTTGACAAATTCTGTTAATTTGGAATGTAAATTCGGATAATGTTCATTATTTCATCGACAACACTGGACTCCATCCTATTTGATATTTAATGTCAGCTGTCATTTGGGATATTTGCTTTCATATTTTTGCTCCATGAATTACAGAACAATCTGTTTTTATTAAAACTTACTTATTTTTGGAATTTCTTCTTTTGTAATGTCTAGTTGTGGCTATTGCAGATTTATTGTTTTCATTTCTATCTTGCAAAGTATTCATCATTTTCACGGTAGATAGGTTGATTTCTGTTTTTGGAGCAACAGATTTTATTGTTTGGTTCCTACTGGTTGAAACGATTTCGGATTTTCTTCAGCATTGGGATTACCTATAACTTATTGACATTCCACGTTGGATACATACATACATTGGGCTTGATGATATATTATAATGGTCCAGACCTACATTCTCATTGGATAAACTTTGGGTAAGAATAACCTTTTTCACTCCACTTTTTCTTGATTATAATCTTACTGCGATATTTTCACTAAAGTATAGTCCCTTCATTAGTAGGTAGGTAGTTCTCGATACATCGGTTTGATATACAGCCAAAGATAATATAGACAAATACAACACTTACAATCACAAATTCTAACCTTTTTAGCGTAAAATGGATCAATCTGTATCTCTGCATCTGTAAAGTAGTGAATGTGAGTATAGGCTCACAGTACTTAGGCCACATGTGACCCATTGTACATCCTCCCGAGAAGTTGTCCTCCTAGATCATTGTACATCCTGTCCGTCCCAGGAAGGTGGACAGGTCACTAGGATATATCTCCTTTTCATCGGCAGGTGTAGGCCAAGACTCACCGAACACACACTATCTTATTGACGATAACTCCGGACACTCGCATAAGACATGCCGGGTCCGTTGAACTATAGAGAAACACGAATATACACAATTTATAAAGAAAAATTCAAAAAAAGATTTTTTCTCGCCACTTGAGCCATCACTTTTTGGCATGATATTTCATACAAAAAACAGTTTAAATGTATTGCTCTGTACATGAAAGTGATCAACAACATAATATATGCTCTCGCTATCTATGAAAAAAATCCAGTTAGATTTTTCATAATATTGTTTAAATTGCCACTTTCATAAATATATATTTGACAGGCAACCAGTTTGGATATAAATAATTTTAATAATAATCGTATACACAGATATGCAACCTACAAAACATAGAACAAAATACAATACTTTGTAGCGTGGCAACCAGCTGTAATCGACTACTCGACAATCATGCTACATGACTATTAAGATACGAAATTAATTAATATTGTATCAGACTATATTTTTAGTTAGATTCATTCAAGACAAACCCTAGAACATAAACGAAATTATAAACACATTTTATTTATGATGATATCCTTATATTGCGTATTTGAAGAAGGGGAAACAAATATATAATCTTTGTATTCAGCCTTCCCCTCAAAAAATATCCAATACTTTGTAAGCCACATCAAGTTATTCTAGAAGGGAAAGGGAATATAATAATTGGATTCACCCTTCCCCTTCTTGAATAACTTAATTATTCTAGAAGGAGAAGGGTGAATCCAATTATTATATTCCCTTCCCCTTCTGGAATATCTTTTGAGGGCAAGGCATACTTTGTAATCCACATTAAGTTATTCAAGAAGGGGAAGGGTAAATCCAATTATTATATTTCCTTCCCCTTCTTAAATATCTTGAGGGGAAGGCAAATGCCTCCAATTATTTGTAATCCACATTAAGTTATTCTAGAAGGGGAAGGGTGAATCCAATTATTATATTTTTTTTTTCTTCTTAAGTAGATTGATGTGCATTACAATGCATTCATCCCTCCCATCCAATACTTTCAAAGATGAAAATCGAATGCAATAACTAATTAATATTTTAAAAATATCATGATTCTCATGTAATCGTTTACAGCTGGCAACCATGTCACACATTACGCTAGAGCTTCTATGTCATCTGATTTAATTGTTTTCCTACAAATTTGTAGCCTGTCAAATATATATTTATAAAAGTGGTAATTTAAACAATATTATGAAGTAACTAACTGAAATGTTGTTATAATTAGCGAGAACACATGTTGTTGATCACTTTTCCGTACAGTGCAATACATTTAAACTGTCGTTTGTATAAAATAACTAGTCCAAAAATAATGGCTCAAGTGGCGAAAAAAAATCTTTTTTTGGATTTTCCTCAGCAAAATATGTATAACCCGCAAATTTTTTGACGGATTATTCTCAAAATAGGTGACTACTATCGATTTTTCGCAAAATCAGTCAAAAATTCGTGTTTCCCTATAGTTCAACGGACCCGACGCCTGACACAGTTACATCTTCCTGTTCACACATCCTGCATAGAGGTGTGTCCACTAGCCCCATAGTATGGAGGTGTTTCCTCAGTTGACAGTGACCAGTCAGAAATCCCACTGTTAAATGTAGGTTTTCCCTGATCATCGCCAAATATTTCTTCGACGCCAGCTTTCCAGTGTCGCCCAGGGTGATCCTGGAAGTACTGCATCCTTTGATTCCATCCCATCTCTTAAAGGATTGAGTGTGGATGTAACGTTTGGCGAGTTCCGCAATGGTCGAAGTCGTCAGGCCGTAGGTGTCACTGGGTCCCACAATTTTGATTTTTAGTTCAGCCGCTTCCCTGGCTAAATGCTGAAGAATCGGCAAACACGTTGTCTGTTCAAGGCTAATAGGGCTTGTCTACTGTCAGTGCAGATTGTTTTTTTTGCCAGAAATTCCTTCTCTGGTTAGTTATTTTGTGGCAATTGGGATACCAGCCAGTTCTGTTTGAACCACGCTGGTATTTTTTCCCATACCTTACTTAACTTGTTTATATCTTCATTATATTTTTCCCAATAATCAATTATTTCTTCACTAAGGCTAAATATACAATTATATAATATGAAGCTGTAACATTATTTAGAACTGGAGGGATTTTGTGAACAAATATCAGATTTCTTAGACCTGTTCATGGTATAGTTTCTTATACTATGCTGGCAACACTGCACAAAGAATGCAGACTCGTGATATATTCCCAAGTCTTGATCGGATAATTAGAAACCGAGGAAATTTGAAAAAGCAGGAAAATGAGTTATTTCCTTGGAAATTCACTTCCTCGCCATTTGTGAAACTTTGTACAGAAGAATTTCTTCATTCGCACTTTGTTTATGCCAAGATCAGAGCCGTGGCGACGGTCA
Source organism: Galerucella calmariensis (assembly GCA_910591675.1). Lineage (NCBI taxonomy): Eukaryota > Metazoa > Arthropoda > Insecta > Coleoptera > Chrysomelidae > Galerucella > Galerucella calmariensis. The sequence goes on from CAJUYG010000595.1 coordinate 119,857, forward strand.
CAACAAATTTTATGCAACTTGTCTGGGTTCGTTATCGAAAGTCCGATATTAGATTTGATAGACTTGAAAAAATATAGGTATGGAGAAACGCATATTTTGATTTGTAATAAAATTATGCCCAATCGGCTAAAAATGTCAGATTTATTTATACAAATCATTGAGATTGATTCAGTACTTATATGAACATCAGTTTCAATGTTTATATCAAATTACTGGAAGACATTTGCGTGTCCTAAATATGTCAAAATTATACTACGTAATGTCATTTTTTTCCGCAATCGATTTTTTTTTTATTTACAGCATCGATTGTCAGGACGGTAGGTTCTGCTTACTGGTTTCTGAGTCCAACACGTCGGTAAGTGATCTACTCACCGTTCAGGTCGGTGAGTGAATGCCTTAGCCCTACATTGGTCGCGTTCATCCCAACAAAGTTGATCAGGTAGCGATTTTTAGAGTGATCCATCAGTTCGTAATTTTACTGAACGTGCTAATAAATTCATCGACATAATATGTCAAATGCCAATGAATACAACAACAACAACTCATTTTTATTTTATGTAATATACGACAATTATGAAATATGTATTACTCCTAACCATTGAAAAATGGGATTTAATAACAATAGATTGAACTCCCCACTTTGGAGCATACTATGAAGAGTTGAATTACCTGACAAACTATAATTACCTGACAAACTATACAATTTATTGATGAAATAATAAGTCACCTCCAGCTGTTCACTCATTTTTACTAAAATACAAACTAAAATATCTCCAAACAAAGATGTTTATAATATGTTTCAAACATATGTCATAAATGACAGTTAATGCATCATCAATCGGTAGCGTATTTCAATTCTGATTGGAAAAATGGCGACTGATACCACATCGTTCAATCTCATCAGTTAACAAAGCACGGGTTCAGCAGGAAATTGATGATCGCCTCGGTAGCGCTACGTTGTGATGAACGCGACCATTCATTACACAAAAAAATTGAAAAAATCATTCGCACTCATTTTATATTATCGGAAATTCAAGTTCAAAGTATAGACTTTGGAATATAATCTTAAGTTCCACAGTGAAAAATAATATCTTAAAAACACTTAGCAACTGCCCAACGATTATTAAATTATATCATTGGCAAGTCGGCAACCGTCTACTTTTAACCAAAATGCAAATCTATTTCAAACTGATCGAGGAGTATAAGTGTCACTTTCCACTTTTTGTTCATTTGTAAGAAATTTTAATTATTTTATTTGAAATTTATTTCAATATGATCGCGCAAAAAATGGTATAAGCATCTCGAACGTATTAGGAACGGCGAGGGTTGTTTACCGGTCAACAGCAATTCTGCTGGAGACCGGTATTACCCTTAACGTTCGAGATGCTTATACCATTTTTTGCGCAAATTATATTTTAAACTGATCGAAAAGTGTAAATGTCACTTTTGACATTTCGTTCATTTCGAAGAAATTTAAATGATCTTATTCGAAATTTAATTATTTTAATACGATCGCGCGAAAAATGGTATGAGCATCTCGAACGTTAAGGGTAATACCGGTCTCCAGAAAAATTGGAAATCCAAACATTGTTGTCGACCGGTAAACAACCCTTACCGTTCCTAATACTTAATATACTATAACGTTCGAGATGCTTTTACTATTTTTGCGCGATCATATTGAAATAAATTTCGAATAAAATAATTTAAATTTCTTTGAAATGAACGAAATGTCAAAAGTGATATTTACACTTTTCGATCAATTTAAAATATAATTTGCATTCTGGTGGAATCTATTTATTTATATTTATTACTTTTTATATTGTTCTGTTCATTAAAAAAATATAAATCTCCTTATTTTTTTGTTCCTTTTGTGTAATGAATGAATTGATATATTATTTAGGACCACTTATATGTATGTAGGGCTATGACGTCGGTAAGTAATTTACTTACTGAACGGTAGGTGAATCAAAAATGACATTTATACTTCTCGATCAGTTTGAAATATATTTTGCATTTTGGTGAAATTGTTTACTTATTACTTTTCGACGTCTGAACGGTAAGTAAATCACTTACCGACGTGCTGGACTTAGAAACCAGTAAACACAACCTACCGTCCTGACAACCGATGCTGTACATAAACAAAAAAGATCGATCGCGCAAAAAGGGTTTTACCGGTCTCCAGCAAAACAACGCTGTCGACCGGTAAACAACCCTTACCGTTCTTAATACTAATACTGATGATAGCACAATCCGTTATGGACACAAATAAAATTTCACAAAGTCTAATAAATCAGATTTAATAATAAAAACAAAGAAACAGGTGAAAGCACAGGGGAATATTGGCTTTTCTAATGATATACCTTCGTTTGTTGACGCATGGACGCAAGCGCAGTACCGATATCATACCCTTCGACGTCACCACCAAAAGCAGTGCTTCTACAAGGGCTTCAAATAATTTCAATCTTTAGGCATCTTAAATTGGTTATAGTTTTTATTTGTTACAGAAAATAGTTTTTTCATGCCAGCTCAGTCAAGTTTCCTATTGTTGTATTGCGAGACCCGTTTTCCTATTTGAAAATTTCATTAATGACGTTATCACGCTCACTAGATGATGTGAAGAATAAAAAAAGGTATCAAACGAAATGCCTATTTACAAATAAAAATTAACGGGTACCATCAGGATTCAATTCTGAAATCACCAGTTTACAAAATATTGAATTTATTCTATTTATTTAAACCATACTGTACATGTAATTAAGCATAATAAGGGTATTATGATAGATCCCTATTATTTCATGAGATCTTTTATGAAAACAAAAGCCAACTGTTTATATCTAATAAAAGTATTAACCCCCAATGTATATAACGCGCACGTAAAAAGTTCCAGCAACAGGCTTTAGTGCGAAAGACCGCTGTACTTTCCGAGCATTTTCAGTAGTGCTGCGGTCGTTGTGGATATGGGATTGATGTGAATTTTCCGGAACTCGCGCCGACGTTATCGCCACCGGCAGTCCTATGTTGAAGGCAGACATTCTCAAACTGTGATTAGGTATGTTCATTTTAAATAAAAAAATTGTATTAACTGTATAAACCCTCACTTCGTGGAATCTACTCATCATATGGTTTTAAATGAAACTAACTGTTTTTAAATGACTCCACAATATATTTGTAAAAATGTGTAAATTGCAAGTAAATTATTGACAATTATTTCGATATAAATATCATCGTCAGAATGACAGAAGCTACTTTTGACATGATGTATACTTGATATATATTTGGCTAGTCCAAATAGTGCCCTATCTAGTGATTTACTTAATATATATGAATAGAAAAAAGAAGAAGATTTTACAAATAGTAGCTTTGATATTATTAGCCCTATGGGGATATTCTGGATATCTTTGTCCCATTTAAGATCAGTATAACTGTGCAATGATATAGGAAACCAGGAAAACTATATCTGCTGATCTTTACAATTATTACTTAAAAAGACAGTTTAAAAAGTTTGTTGCTTTTTTTTTTTATCTCATAATTATATTCTTTTACCGGTAGCCGATGACACGTGTAGGCTCCATTATTTTAAATGAAAGCCGTTTTCACTATCGAGTTTCATTTGAAAAACAAGTAGAACAGTAGCAAGAAGCAAGTTTGGATCTTAGGCAATAGCGTAATGTTACTTATTTTTCACATTTAAGATGAATCCCATTTTAAAATAATGAAGCCTACATTGTGTGCCTGGTCAATCAGATTAAAAAGAACAGTACTTTAAGTCATTGTGATGTACGAATTTTGTTTGATATTCGATGACCATAAGGCATGAGAACTGTCGCTTAAATTTTGAAAATTGAAAAGATGTTGGTTAAAAATGAATCTACTCTGGAGCGCAACTTTGTTTTCAACAATCTTATCAAACTTCACCAAAATAAAAGTGTATAGACCTCAAATAATTCACACAATTCAGCTCTTTTCTTATACTTTTATTGAAGAAAATGACGAAAAAATAGTTCTCTCCGATATCGTGGCAGAAATGACACTATTTTGACCTGTTTTCTATGCGCAAAGCTCAACATTCCAGAATAGTGGGCAGTTGCTAAGCAATTAGAAAATAACAGTGCGGTAATATTCTTACCGCACTGCTATAGCGTGCGGTAATGTTACAAATGGATTATTACAATAAAATGAAACAAAGTACAGTTTCAATTTTCATATTGATAAAGTTGTTATGGAAGAAATAAAAGAAACATCTAATTTGAAACGATATTCTTGGACACAAATTAATTGTTGTTAATATTTACATTTATTGTACAGTTTGTACAATTTGTAAATTATACTGGAGGGCAACGAGAATTTGTAGACGTTGAAGCTGCTTGGCTACCTAATTGTTTGGTTTATCTCGTTTCGATCATTTCCATTTGAAGTCGAGGCAGGGGTGTTGAATATTTTATTAGTCACTTCTATACTTTATTATTAAGGCATTCGTCAAAATATTCTATCGGAGAAAAATTATTTTACTTTTGTCATAAAAAAATAATTTCCATGGTAACCACTTCTATATTTCAATATGAACATAAAGAAACCTATCTAAACTTTCTTGATTACATCTTGAATGAAATATTTTTCAATTCATTTCTTAAATGTAAAAGCGATTTCGATTATTCACTTTTGGCTGCTAGTAGCAGCTTGTAGTGACTGAACTCCGTGCGTTTATTACAGGGCGTGGGGCCTAGTCTTACCTTCCCCTTGCCCCTCCAGCACATACCAAAAAGTATGAGCTTCAAGCCACGGACATTGAATATTTGACGTTTGTCCGGTTTGACGTTTTTTCAAAGTTAAGAAAACATTTCGGTATTCTGTGTAAAAAGTTTATTTAAAATTGCAAAGCGCTTTCGGTTATTAGGCCATCATCAGTGCCATACCTGCAAGTAAGCAATAATCGTTGGAAAGTTTTTAAAAAGAAATTAGTGAAGAATTACTAACTCGTCAGATATTAAACAAGAAACCTAGTCAAATGTCTACAAAACATTAACATCACAATGTTAAAATTACATTAAATTTAAAATTTTTAAAAATTATCCCCTGAATGGGGTTAAACTGTCTTCATATTATGAACATTTTTAATTTCAATTAAATTCTTCAGCTACTACACGAACACGTGTTAGTAGACCGGAAGACGAAGTGAAACTACATATTTAGTTGCTGAGGATAATAAGAGAAAACAGAATTAAAAAAAAGGTAGAACGTGTCGCGGGACACACGGTAGGAACTTTAGTTCCTTTCAAGCAAAAATTATGTAATACATCTGACGCTATAGATAAACGATTTGCATATTCTTTGGTGGTTGAGTAGTAAGCATACCAGACTCTCACGCAGTAGACCCGGGTTAAATTCCCCCTGAGGAAGATTTTTTTTATTGTTAATTTTATTTTTAAATAATTCATGAGGGAGTCCGACTGGCAACATCTACTAATAACAGCATCGTATGTTTAAAAAAGGTAACCGTAGCATTATACAAATTGGACATTCAAGAACTAAACGTTTACCACAAAATTAGTGGAAACATAAAATTGAATTGTAAAATGTTCAATTTGAAGTTATATTACAGTTCATAGAAATTTTTATTTTCTAGATTTTTTCTTAAGTGAGTCGTAGAAAAAATATGCTGTTCGACTCGTGTGGATTGTCCATATCGCACTTGAACGATTGAGAACAAACTTCGTCCTCGTGCGATATGGCCATCATATCCACACTAGTTGCACAAACTACAATTTCTTTCAAAATATGCCCTTTTACATTTAAAAACAACCTGCCAAATGTCAAATCGATTTATCCATCCATTTTAAAGTTATCGAATTAAAACATTCAAGTTTTCAAAATTTCAACACCCTGTATTCCGAAAAGTAAATGTGCTAGATCCCTTAATCGCGCAAAAAAAATTATGGAAATAATAGTAAAAATTTATCCCAACAAATTCAAGTAGATCACCAGCACTGCGAATACCAGCTTTGCATAGAATTTCAATATAGCATCTGTGGTTCAGTGGTAGAATGCTCGCATTGCACGCGGGCGGCCCGGGTTCGAATCCGGGCAGGAGCATATTTATTATTATGAATCGCTGCTTCGTAAACGAGAGAGAGACTAAGGAGGCACAAGCACACAAAAGCAAGGCACATAACGAAGCAATGTAACATAACGTAGCGTAACGTAACGCGTAACGGTCAGATCTTTTGCGTCCCGACCCCTGGTCGCTCAAACATAATCTGTCGTAAAGAACTAAAGTTCCAAAAAAAAGGTTTATAAAGTAGGGAAATAATTCATTAAAGTTTGTTCTTGAATTTATCAAACAAATACATAAAATTACATATTAAACGTTTTTGAAAATCTATTAAATTATTCCATCAGATTTCAATTGAGGGAACCGCAACTTGGGAAAAAGAGTCAAAATTGTTTTTCTTTTAATAGCTAGCCGAATTCTTTGATTTTCAGACAAAAATTCAAAGTAACTATACCAACTTTTTGAAAAATAAAGGCGCCCAAATAAACAATAATAAAAAATAACAGAATAATAAAAATCTAAAAATAAAAAAGTACATCACACATTTTAAAATATTACAATATATATTCGATTATGATTATTGTTTTAATTCATGGCGCAGTTTCAAATATTTAGTGGAAACTTCCAAAAAAACTAGATCCGGCACTATAGAAATTGTTATTGTCCCCGAGTCAACAGTGCAGTTTGGTAAGAAATTCAGAAAATATTTCAAACTGGCTACATCGCGTCCACACCTAGTTAAAGGTCCAAGGTCATTGACGACGGAGCTGAAAATCGTTTGATGTTCTACCGGGATTCGTATCTGTTCTCTTCATAATCTGTGCTACTACTACTGTAGTTAATCTTGACAACAGTAGCTGGAACGCTGTCAAAACGTCGGAACATAAAATAAAAAACATAATTGTGGTTTGATTCCCGAAAAAACTAAGAGAAAAAAGGATTATTGGATTAGTTGGGTGTTTTTTAACAAAAAAAGAATATTCATATTGAATACCTGGACTCAAGTCAAGCTTGTTAACATTTAAATTCTGATTAACTATCCTAAATTCACCCTTTGTGAACCAACGGGACTCCAAAAGTCCCACCTGATTTTAAAGTTATTTAAAACATTATTTAAAAGTGTATCATTATTGCGCTCCATCGAGACTCTCGAGTACACTGATCTGCTGCCGTTGCAAATTATTTTATGGATCCACGCGAATCAGCTGTCTTGTCATTACCATTTCAGTCACGTTGCATGGTGTATAAAGAGAAGATTAAGTGATAAGTGAATTTGAAATTTTCTTTTCCTACAATAACATTGAAAAGTAGGATTTTTCGCTTGCCATTTACAACGAAAAGTTGACGTTTCTTGAGTTTCTTGAGTTACTTTACGCTCGCCGAGCGTAAAAACTTGCAAAACGCTCGTTGCCCATAACAACCGATACTACAAACATAATTGTATTGACAGTGACAGTGGCAGTGTCAGTGACATCATAGAGCAACCTGGCTAGGGAATGTTTTTGTCTTCTGAAAATCTTTTACAATCTATTAAATCGCTGTTTCGTTAAGTTCTTAATGTTTTTAATAATTAATTAGTGTGATTGCGATGTTACCGTATTAATTTTTTTTGTGTTTTTGTGCTTAATTGTTGTGCCACGTTTTAAATATTTTGCATGTAGGTACTGGCCGGATGGCCCTGCTAGCTGAGGCCTTTCTTATTGTAGAATAAGAAGAACATGGACAGTAAGTATTGACAATAATAATTATACGTTTAAAATTTTATAAAGTATTTGACAGGTACTTAAAATAAGAAGTATGAATTTTTCAATTTTATCAGTAATAATATATATTGAAGTGATTGTAGAAAAAATGTTATATGTATTGCAAGCTAAAAGTGGAATTATTGTTCTCAAGCAATTAACGCACTCTGCGTCGCATCGCGCGTTAACCCTTGCTTTCGAACAATAAATCCTCACTTTTCGCTCTTAATATATAAATAACTATTTTGTGTAGTTCTTATTTCGAGGGTTGATAAATTATATGGTACGTTTGTAGTACATTACATCGACTCAATTGCTTTTCTATGAAGGTTATTTTCATTGCTGGTACTGCAATGCTACGTCAAGACTATTTTAATCCTCTTGGGGGAAAAACAGTGGGTATAATTATTTCACTGGAAAAATTAAGATCTGGCCGCTCGGTGTTTTTTTCCTCTTCTTTGTATCAAAGCTTAGTCTCTTCATTTGCATTTCATATCACAATCCATGATTTTTTTCTCAATTTCGACCTATTATAATTATTTTCAGAGCTTGTTATCGCCAATGTTACATGGAGAAAAACTCTTGTGAATGATTATGAGTTATTGGCGGCAGCTGAACAAGCTGGTTACGAACTTGAAAACCTCTTCAGATAATTTATTTCAAACGGATGAAGGGATGAGTGGAAAGAATAATTTACACACAACAGAAATATGGACGTAACAGAAATTTCCAGAGATCCAGAAACTGTTCCAACGGCGAGAAGATTCCTCAAGATATAGAGGGGAGAAACGAGCCACCTCAGGATACCAATTAAAGAAAAAAGTCAATAGACGAGGTCAATAGAAAATGAAAGAAGAGGGACGTAGCAAATGTAATTCTGGTCCAATAGTACAATAAAGGAACATTTCTCACAATGTCAAACTTACTTTTATTTATTATTTTATTACTGTGCTTGGATCGTCAACTAGAATCCCAATTTGATTTTATTGTTATGAACTTTTTCATGGGTTATTACCGATTAACGTACTGGTCATCACCTTCAGATTAAGATGTTGCTACAGTGAGTTCATCCATGATAAGAAACCGATTTCAGGCAATCCTCTCAAATCTTCATATCACTGATCACCCTGGAATATGGAGATAGAGTTTCCAAAATACGCCCTGTTATTCAATCTCCAAATAATCAATTTGATATTCTATATCATGGTACTGGGGAACTCTCGGTTGATGAAAGTGTAATCCTCCTCAAAGGTCGCTTTACTCTAAAGCGATATAACCCACAAACTCAGGTTATTGACAATGTACCATTTATAATCAAAACGAAAAACGAAAAAACTGAGATAATATTTGCGTGTGTAACAATTCGAATTAATCGTAGAGGACTTCCAAAAAGATTTACCAGCAGATCAAAAAATGGAGAGAGGAGATTTTGATTACATAGTATCCAATTTGGATATAACGTTTTCCAAGTGGTACGGCAACAGGGTTGGCCTTCAATTTAAACGGAAGAAAAATCACAATAGTTGGAAGAAAACAAAAAGACGGTGAAACATTGGACGTCAGCTGCCCCGAGATTGTTGAAGATTATAACCGTTTTGTGGAGGGTGCTGACTTTGCCAAAATTGTATAGACGTTCAACAAAGTAGTGGATAGACCATTTTTTGGACTATTCAGACATTGCATCCAAACGAAAACGTATCTTTGTTAGATTTCGCACTAGGCGTTAGTTCAGGACTTATAAACAGTACTAATAACATCTTGAAAAGGCCTTCGTTCACCAAAACAATTGTTAGTGCTAACAGTAGTCCTAGTTCCAGTCCACGAGATTCTCCAAAGAACTCAATAATAGTAAAAAAAGGTAGAACGTGTCGCGGGACACACGGTAGGAACTTTAGCTCCTTTTAAGCAAAAATTATGTAATACATCTTACGTTATAAATGAACAATTTGCATATTCCTCGGTGGTCTAGTAGTAAGCGAACCAGGCTCTCACGCGGAAGACCCGGGTTCGATTCCCCGTGAAGAAGTTTTTTTTATTGTTAATTTTATTTTTGAATAATTATTCTGCTTGATATTAATAACGACAACAGGTGGACGTTTGGAAAATTTAGCAGAATATTCATTATTATGGATGATGGTACGGTACCCTTCATGAGGGAGTCCAACTGGCAACATCTACTTATAACAGCATCGTATATTTAAAAAGGGAAACCGTAGCATTATACAAATTGGACATTCAAGAACTGTACGTTTACCACAAAAAAACTAGTGGAAACATAAAACTGAATTGTTAAATTTTCAATTTGAAGTTATATTACAGTTTAGACATTTTTATTTTCTAGATTTTTTCTTGAGTGGGTCGTAGAAAAAATATGCTGTTCAACTCGTGTGGATTGTACATATCGCTCTTGAACGATTAAGCACTCCACTTACGGCGTCGTGCTCAAACTTCGTCCTCGTGCGATATGTCCATCATATTCACACTAGTTGCACAAGCTACTATTTCTATCAAAATACGCCCTTTTACATTTGAAAACAATCTGCCAAATGTCGAATCAATTTATCCATCCATTTCAAAGTTATCGAATTAAATCATTCAAGTTTTCAAAATTTCAACACCCTGTATTTCGAAAAGTAAATGTGCTAGACCCCCTAATCCTCATATCATTTTGTCCAATTTTACGAGAGGAATCTACATGCAAACGTTGTGATTACCCTTAACGTTCGAGATGCTCATACCATTTTTTGCGCGATCGTATTGAAATAAATTCCGAATAAAATAATTCAAATTTCTTCGAAATGAACGAAATGTCAACAGTGACATTTATACTTCTCGATCAGTTTAATAGTTATTCACGTAACTAGTTATGAAAAGAGCGATATTGTTCAACAAGCGTAATATTTGCCAAAACGAGCGCTAGCGAGTACTGCAAATTACGCGAGTTGAACAATGTCGCTCTCTTCATAACGTGTTTACGTACAATGTTTTATCTAATTCCGCGCTTTTATAATACTCCATAAAATCTTCAATTACAATGGTAATATTAAAGTAGATTCAAATGGTGTTAGAAGTATTGTTACTATGAAGTATTCACTCGGAAAATTGAATAACTGTATCATTAATGATGTTTATAAATTTTAAAATACTATTGAATTAAAATTATGGGGTAATTGTCAGTTTAAATAATGAAATAATTGTCAGTATTGACAGTACCTACCTAATTAATAAATTATTCTTTGAAACTCATATAGTATTTCTATGTTGAAACTTAAACAGTTACGTAAAGTTTTTACATAACTACTTTTCATAACTGATATATGAAGGTTATGAAAAATGTGACGTTACTTAACGTCGAGGAGTGACTTAAAGTGGCACATTTGATAGTGGAATTAGATAAAATATATTTTGCATTTTGGTGAAATTGTTTTTTATGCTACTTATTACTTTTCGACGTCTGAACGGTAAGTAAATCACTTACCGACGTGTTAAACTTAGAAGCCAGTAAACACAACCTACCGTCCTGACAACCTATGCTGTAAATAAACAAAAAAGATGAATCACGCAAAAAAATTATGGAAATAATAGTAAAAATTTATCCGAACAAACTCAAGTAGATCACCAGCACTGCGAATACCAGCTTTGCATAGAATTTCAATGTAGCATCGGTGGTTCAGTGGTAGAATGCTCGCTTTCCACGCGGGCGGACCGGGCTCGATTCCCGGTCGAAGCATATGAATCGCTGCTTCTTAAACGAGAGAGAGACTCAGGAGAGAGCACACGCACGCAAGTAAGGCACATAACGAAGCAACGTAACGTAACGGTCAGATCTCTTGCGTCGCGACCCCTGGTCGCTCAAACATAACCTGACGTAAAGAACTAAAGTTCCAAAAATGAGTACTCGGTTCCTGATGATGTGAGGCTGATAAATAGAGGCACTTATTGAATAAACTTCACAAAGGAGAAATGCAATGCGAGAAATATTCATTGGAATTGGATTGAATCAAGGCCACACTCCAAATGTACAGCGTGTTCAGTTTATTTGTGTCTCAGCGAAAAAATCAATTGTTCCTTAGAGGATACCATGACATTTTATTATGTTTTACATGTTTACCAATTTTGTTTTATGAATAAATAATATTTGTAATAAAAATAATGAAAATAAGACTTCTTTTTACACTTTAATTTGGTCTCGACGGGACTAAAAAGTCCTGTCACGTCCATTTCCCCTCAACACCAAAAATAAAAATTTTTTTGCACTTGTCTAAGCGAAATCCCATCTGTATATCACCTCGTTACTTTTATTAGCTGGAGTATTTTGGGAACATTACGATATATATTTTTTTCCACCTTTTGGATACACACTTAACGATGAACGACTTGTTATGGTTACGCTGAAAAAAAACCCTTAGAAACTTGACGGCAGTCGAGACGACTACTTTGGCGTAATCGATCGGGCCTTTTACCACTCTCCCGCAAATTTACAACTCGACTAACATCAATTATTATTATTTGGCATGCCAAGAAAGTTATACAATGTTTTAGAAAGTAGTGGGTACATATTCAGTGTCAAAGTGACTTCACATAATATTTTGGTTGTGTAAAGTAGATGTTGACATAAAATATATTTGTTCACAAGACAAGGTTTCCTTGATATGTAATACGAGTGATATATAATTATTTCCATTGCTGAAGTTAGAGAAGGTGGCTTTTGAAGTTTGGGAAGTATTGTGGAAATATATATTATATATTATGAAACTTCCACTATTAGTTACATCTCGTACTAATATACTTCTCTGCTTTCGTATTTACAGTAATATAATATATTTTTTCTACTTCCTTCCTTAAAGTTGTTTTTTCTGTAGTACCTACTTGAAGATCACTTACAAATAATTTCAACACAAACGTTTCTGATTGGTGTGTAGTTCATAATTATTTAAGGGAAGATGAAGTCTTAAGAAAAAATTCACGACTTGGTACTACAAATTTATTGTTTAAAAAGATTACAACATAAAAAAGGTCCTACTGCAATGAGAAGTTGAAAATATTGACTTAAAATGGAGAGTTTTATCAAGTTTAACAAAGAGTACCTACCTTTTAAATAGAAAATTTGATAGATTATTTTTTAAACGATCCTGTCAGCAAATCGTAATGAGAAAAAAATTTAAATCAGCCAATAGCATCAAAGTTACACTGATAATTTGCCAGTAGCAAATTACAGCGATTATTTTTTTCACTTGTCAAAATCTGACAGTTTGGTGGTTTTAACCAATAGCAATACATTATTCTAGCCAATCATTCGGTATTATACTGATAATTCTGCTTCCTCATCGATAAAACCTTGTTTACATCGAAACGTCAAAATTTTACTTTCAATTTGTCATTATTGACAACTAAAAGTGCTTCGAAGTTTATTGAAAAATGAACACAAACCGATTGAATGCCATCACCCAAGAGAATATTAAACATTCAGGTAATACAAAATTTTAAATTTATGAAAAAAATAATCTTCCCAAATACAACTCGCTCTTCAAATTTTATCACACAATTTTTTATTTTCATCACTCAAACTTGTTTATTTGAGGCAAAAACATTCAAACAAACCGAATTAGATAAAATCCCTCGTCCTAACGGACTCGTGATTTTATCAATAGGTTTGTTTTAATATTCTTGCCAAATAAACAAGTTTTCGGGAAAAAGAAAAAATTATCGATAAAATTTGAAGCACTCGTGGTGTTACCTTTGATAATTTTCTTACGTTGTTGGATTGGATCTTCGTTTGAATGAATGCCAATGAATGCGTCAGGAAGTTAGCCGTTGACTTGGTTGTCAAGGTAACGCAGATTTTTGTCACAATATAAACATTTCAAATTCAGCACCATCGCCATTGTGAAGTATCACTCATATTATTCAGTTTAAAAAATAATCACGCCGAATTTCATTCGTGGTAAAATTTTTTTTAGATAATTTTAACTAGATAAGCACTCGCCTTTGTTGCTATTAGGAAACCCCACTCGTGGACTCCGTCCACTCGTGAGATTTCCATAGCAACAAAGATTCGTGCATCTAGTTAAAATTATCAAAAAACTACCACCACTCACCACCGTTATAATAAACTTGTGGAAAAGGAACAAAATTCGTCGAAAAAAATATGGAATGTAGTAAACGCAATATCAAAAAAAAACAGAAAACACGGAAATTACAAATATTAAGGACAACAACGGAAAAACAGTAAATAAAGCTGAGATAATTTCTGAAATGTTTAATACTTTTTTTGTAAATATAGGACGAAATCTAGCAAGTACCATACAAAAACCAATAAATTACAATGAAAAGAAAATTGTGAATTGTGATTCCATCTTTTTTACGCCAACCAGCATTACAGAAATAAAAAATATAATTAGTGAACTAAAGAATAAAAAAGCACCGGGTTGGTATGGAATAAAAGCTGAAACGCTCAAACATATTTCGGATTATATTGCATATCCGCTAATGATTATAATAAATAAGTCATTAGAAATAGGACAATTTCCTTCAGCTTTCAAGACATCGATCATAAAACCTATTTATAAAAGTGGAAAGAAGAAAGCCGAGATGACAAACTACAGACCAATATCATTAATAACTTGTTTAGCAAAAATACTAGAAAAAGTGTATAATGCACGGCTTAATACATTTCTAGACAAATACCAGCTAATGTCAAGGTCTCAATTTGGTTTCCAAAAGTGCAAGTCCACTGATGATGCTCTACTGGAAGTAATAAATACTTTATACAAAAATATTGATGAGGGTTTACCTACAATTGCGGTCTTCCTAGACTTAACAAAAGCCTTCGACACCGTGGACCACTGCCTTCTTTTGGAAACACTAGAAGACATTGGAGTTAGAGGTACAGCACATGCTTTTTCAAAAGTTATCTAACAAACCGATCTCAGAAAGTAAGAGTGGGTAATAAATGCAGTAAAGAACAAACAGTTACGTGTGGTGTATACCACAAGGTACGGTTCTGGGCCCTGTTTTATTTAGTATCTATTTAAATAACTTATTTGTGGTTCAAAGTAACAGTAAAATCATCAGTTTTGCAGACGAAACAGTTCTGATATACAGTGATCAGAATTGGTACGATCTAAAGTTAAAAATTGAAAATGATTTAATTTGTATAAAACAGTGGTTTGACTTTAGGCTTCTTTCAATCAATTATAAAAAAACTGTTTACCTGCCTTTTGCATCCCTAGAGCCAGATCTTCCAAACTACACCATTAATGTCCAAAAAAATACCAATATTCAACCTGCAAAACAAATAAAATATTTAGGAATTATGATAGACCCACATCTTAGATGGGATAATCATATTAACTACTTAGCTCAAAAATTGAGGTGTATATTCTATAAATTTAAACATATCTCATATCATCTACAATATAAACAAAAACTAATGGTTTATCGAAGTTTAGTTGAATCTCACCTAATTTACGGTCTAATCAGCTGGGGTGGAGTGGCGAAGACTTACTGTAACATTCTCCAGGTTTCGCAAAAAAGATTCCTCAAAATCCTTCTTGGAAAAACAAGAAGATATAAAAGTGAACTTTTATATACTGAAACGAAAATATTAGACGTTAGACAATTATATTTAAAAAAAGCGGTATTAAAACAACATAAACTTAAATCAAATCTGCAAATTCGAACTCACAATTATGCGACAAGTAACAAACATACTTACCTGAATCCAGCAATGAAAAAAACAGCTGGACAAAGAAGCTTTTTGTTTCTTGGACCTAAGCTATATAATGCTATACCCCAACAAATAAAATGTGAATCTTCTGTAAAGGTACTAACTCTAAAACTCCATGAATATATTTCCAAAACAAATAGACACGCTATTCACAATCTTATCAAAAATAATGATTAATAATGTTTCTATCAATTTCTATTCTATTCTATTAATCTTTTTCTATTTTATTAATCTTCAATTACATTATAAATTTCTATTAATTATTATGTATTACCTATTATTATTTACTTGTCACCTAGTATAAGTCTTAAAGTATAGTATTATTTCCTTGCAAACAAGCCTTATAGGTTTCGCAAGTGTATGTATTTATTTATTTCGCATAACGTCGTTTTGTTTATCTTATGTATTTATGTATTTATGTATCTTTTTTGAATTATGTGTAAATAAATAAATTATTATTATTATTATTATTATTATTATTACTTGGGTAATTACTGTTGAGAATTGAATACAAAAGTCTTTAGCTCTCATCACATGGTGTTTCAAAAATAAGGTACAATAAAAGCTTAGGAAATCCTCGTACCACGCCACTGGCTTATTAGAATTTGACATAATTAATACTGTCGATGTTTTGAAGAGACAATAAGCTACAAATATTTTTAAATTTGTACTTTCATCCCCAAGAATATATGAAAAAAAATGGGTATTTCTTCTACACCTTTGAACAGCCTGTATCTCACAAACTAAGAACATTAGAAAAAAGTTGCATTTGGGTATTTTGAATATTTTTAACGATCTCTCATGCCTCTAATTCACGGTACTTATTCACGGGACACCCGCTGTATAAAACTAATTTTGGAAATTTCATGTGGATCATTGAGCGACGCTTATTAAGCTACGTCCCAACATTTTTCATTGAAAATACCATCACAAACTAAATTGACAGGTTTATTCTAAAACACGGACCACCCATAAATCATTGAACCGCTTTTGCTTATCGATGCAACTGAAAATTTAATATTCAGCTCTCGTACAATCAACGCATAATGTGTAAGTTCCCCATCCAACTGAAACATATTAGATTTCCAATATTCACATTATTTATGAACTCATCTTCTTCTAGTTAAAATTTGAAATGACGTGTAATAAGGTTGTTATTCATCTTCTTCGCGTATTATATTTTCTCATTTTTTGCGATACCGTGCTTAAAACGCTGGAAAAAGAAATTCGGTGTATCTGGGTTTCAGAGAATATTACATTAAATAGGAAAACTATAGGGTGTTCCTACAAATGGGTTATCAATTTAAACTGTTTTTGTCCAATCCATCGATTTCTATAC
This sequence comes from Galerucella calmariensis, assembly GCA_910591675.1. Lineage (NCBI taxonomy): Eukaryota > Metazoa > Arthropoda > Insecta > Coleoptera > Chrysomelidae > Galerucella > Galerucella calmariensis. The sequence continues at coordinate 136,716 of CAJUYG010000595.1, forward strand.
TGAAGAACTACACGACTGAAATGGACCATAGATTTTGTTAACGTGGGCCATCGAGTTAATTATTTTGCAGGAGATTAAGGAAACCCTGTTCTGTAGAACGGGTAGGCTACTTCGCTAATCAACGTAGTTGATTGCCGATTACATGCCGGCTAGTTTGAAGACACACTATGCGATAGAGCGTAAAACGGGCTCAAATAAATAGAAACATGGTGTAACGACCACTCACTTGTCATCAATCCCAAAAAGATTGAGATAATCGTATTCATCAGGAAAAGAAAATAATCAGGCTTAAAATCCCCACATCTTCAAAAGCGCATTTGAAAATACAAATTGATGTGTCCAAGCGTTCTTCCCAACACTCCCATTTCGATCTTTTCATCATTCAAGTTTCCGATATTGTCACAAATAAAGGTTCTTTACTCTTATACCAAATATATATTTTTAAACATTACTCGTATAAGAATGGAAATATTCGACATCTGATATATGCGTTTCACGTTCTGGACCATACTGAACTTTTAGAAAAATAGTTCTTTCCGTAACATAAGAATAGAAAAGTTTACCATATTATGCTGTCAACTTTTTCAGACCTAAAGTATCACCAATAGTTTATTAAATTTGGAATTTGTAGATACACTAGCTAATTTATTTTGGCCCACTGTACACATTTGCATCCTTGGAAAAACAGATCGATGAATCATTGGGGTTGAATTTTCCACAGTTATAACACTTCCCGATTTTCTTTCGCCCTTTCTGCAGGAAGATTGAGTAGACATCAACTTGAATTTTATAATTTTCTGCGCCTTGATTAACATTTGCTAGTAATTTCAAGAACTGCTTTCCTCCTATATTTTAATCTCTAGCCTCACTCAACAGATGTCGGATAAACTCATTAAAAAAAAATTATAAATGCTGTATAAGACCTCGAAATATCGGATTATTTTTTAGCGTCTAGTAGATTATCCACATCATTGATATTTTATTTCCAATAAAACCGTTCAACTTGAAGTAGTTATTTGTTTGACCTAGCAAAAATGCACAGAATTTAATTCCGGTGCTGGTGGTTCAAAGACGAAGCTAGGCTCTTCATTACAAGTTTGCTGTCATATCAATTTGTTGCAATCCAATTCGTCAATACACAACACTTCCAAAGACTTCACTCGACTCAGTACCAGGTAAACTTGCCTTTCTCTAGGAAATTCCGAACTTAAATACACAACTACGTGGCCTGCAGTGCCGCATTGCATTACTTTCAATCGTTTTCAAGCGGAAGTTCAAGCCATAAGAAAGTGCGCTCAGTTCAATATTGATAAAGAATACAGAAGGCAAAGGATTATTATAATGCTGGATAGTCAAGCACACAAGAGCACTGAGCTCTTGTGTAATCAGTTCCAAAATGGTGTGGGAATACCTAGACAAACTCGATGAAGTGGACGAGAACAATACTGTTACTGTGGATTGATGGACAGATGAACTAGAGGGACTGAAATACCCTTTTGGGGGTCGGAACCCTTTTGCGAAATCAGTAACAATGTAATATTGGAAGAAGAAGAAGGGAAAGCCGAGAGAAAGGGAATATCTGACCATTGGAAAAATCCAGTAGGGCTCAAACAATCAAAGATTCTTCTGAGTGACTACAACCTGTTGAGATCGAATCAATGCGTAAGTCAACGTAAAACTGCACTAAGATTTTTAACAGGGATCCTAACGGGACATTTTCGCCTGAATGGGCACCTGAAAAAGCTCGAAATAGTGGAGGAAGAAGAATGCAGATTTTATGGCATGGAAAAAGAAACCTCCATCCACATACTTTCTAACTGCACAGCAATTCAGAATCCTAGGGCACAACACCTGGGTGATTACTGGATAGAAGAAGAGCATTTACCCAAGTTGAAGCCTGCAGATATCCTAAAATTTCTCCGGGAAACAGGACTACAGGAACTACTAGAAGTAGAAGTGATGTGACACAATAGATCTTTTAGGTCTAGTGAATGTCACCCTAAAATACACACATTTGTATCTGTAGAGTAAGGAGGGTGAGTGTAGGCTCACAGCACTTAGGCCACATGTGACCCTTTGTACATCCTTCCGAGGAGTTGTCCTCCTAGGTCATCGTCCATCCTGTCCTTCTCAGGAAGGTGGACAGGTCACTAGGAGACATCTCCTTTATATCGGCAGATGTAGGACAAGACTCACCGAATACACACCCTCTTATTGACGATTACTCCGGACACTCGCATAAGACATGCCTGACAGTTTCATCTTTATTTCAATACACACATATTTTCAATCATGTTTGCAATGTAATTAGCAATATACTCTGCTCTATAGGTACTTTCCTTCGTTTTTGAGTCCTTATTTTCCGTTGTGCTTTAGTTTTTATTTTATTATCATTACTACTTTTCCAATAGTATTGAACATTATGATGGTCTACCCCTCAAAAGATTGTAACCTTACTCTCTCCAATTGAGACAGAAGCCCGGCAAAAGACTTCTTTCAAGGATGGTTCGACTCCATGCGAGCGTTACACTAAGTTTGCCTGAGGGTTGTTAAGAACGTAGGGCGCCACTACTAGGCCAAGAGCCGGGTATTTTTGTAAAAAATGTACAGGAACAGGTATTTTTTTTTTTGAATATGTTCAGGGGTGTCCCCTGAATGTAAATCCAAGTTGGCGTCATTGGAGGGGCTTCACTTTTATTAAGTATCTCGCGAACCGCGCATCGTATGACAAAAATTGTGAGGAGATCATTATTGTAGATAATAATATTTGCATTCTTTTTTTATGGGAAACTTTTTTTGTATTACGCATATATTATTATGTTTTTATTATAGCGCTCCAAACTTTTTTCAATATGGTTTTTGCTAAATATTTAGTTAATGGTCAATGATAAATTAAAAATGGTGGTAATTGAATTGTAGACCTGGGTTTTTCCCCTCTCTTGGAAAAAGATTTACATGTGCTTATAAATCAAATAAGTAACGAGAGAAAACTAGACACAACATGATATATTGGAAAGAACAGAATTATAACACACAATTCGAATAATATATATAACTTATTTCATATCTGGCCACATGTAGTTACTGCGCATGCTTGCAGCCCTGTGACCGGTACGTTTAACGCTAAGTCACAAACAGGCGAGGGAACGACCCTAGCGCATGATGATACAGCATTATAATCTCATTTACAGCGTAATAGTTCCTAAACTATAAATGATACGGGAAAAAGTTTCCGATGAAATTTATAGAAAATTTCATGTTCTACAATTCAGTTACCACCAATTTCAATTTATTATTGACCATTAACTATATATTCAGCAAAAACCATATTGAAAAAAGTTTGGAGCGCTATAATTAAAAACATATGCGTAATACAAAAAAAAGTTTCCCATAAAAAAGAATGCGAATATTATTATCTACAATAATGATTTTCACAATTTTTGTCGTACGATGCGTGGTTCGCCAGATATTTAATAAAACGTGTTTTTCAAGATGGCGGCTGAAGTGAAGCCCCCCCAATGACGCCAACTTGGATTTACATTCAGGGGACACCCCTAAACATATTCAAAGGAGGAAATAACTGTTTCCGTACATTTTTTTCAGAACCTACTTTTTTGGATGGGGCTTTTGGACTATACCTTTTTAGACGGCGACGAAACGAAATTTGTTTAAAATTAATCTAGATAAGAAAAGAAACTGAATTGAGAAAGGTAGGAACACCTTGTGAAATTTAATTTAAAGTTAAATGATAAAATAAAGTAAAAAGTTATGTAAACCCGAACACGATCCCCTGCAGCTCTTATAGTCGGATATATTCGAAATTGAATTCAAAACATCAATTTCCTTCTGCCAATATAAAGAAAAGAAAAAAAATGACAGCACTTTATACAGCAGGTAATTATGTTGGTAGATTAAGGTGGAGTTGGCTTGAGCAAGTTCGGTAGGTGAAAATAGAGATGTCTCATTTTAGCTTGTAGATGAAAGTGGAGGTGACCATACAAGCTATATCCTATCTGTATACTAGCTGCTTTGCTAACCACAGCAATTGAAGGTGAAAATTAAAAAAAGCGATATAAACGGTAGCGAAAAAGGTTGGCGTTGGAAAAAATGGAGGTGGACATTGGCATATGTTGGGGAATTGGAAGTGGCTAATGAGACGACGAGCGGGACAGTTCACAACATGATACAAGACCTCGACTTGGGTGAAAATACATACTTAAATTCCAATGCTAAGTTGACTTTTGGATATACATAGATACTACCCACTATTCAAATTCTCAAAAAATCCTGAAGGTTTTACAGTCTACCTGCTCCGATTGTTGGCTTTGCAAGCAGTTTCATATATTATTGTTTGTTCAATTTTCGAATTCTTGATTAGTTTCAGATGAAGACCGGAATATAAGAGAACTCAATTGTTATCAATAACGGTGGGTGGAACACTACTGGAAAGTTGATAGAGTACACGCATATTTCATATTTTGCTTGGATATTAATTTATAATAGTAAATATGATATCAAAAATTACTAATAATAGGAAATAAACCAGTTTCCATCGGAAATTACTCCCAAATTTTGAAATAAAATTTAAATTTCAATGCACTTTCCGACCACAACCCGAGGATTTCCGAACGCTACCGATGATACGTGTGATGTCATATGTCTTGTGTTTACTTATATGTCAATATCGCCGGTAGTGCATTAGGTTATGTGTAGTTGTCTGTTTATATTGTATTTTAATCATCTATTAATTGCTCTATTAATTGTGTGATGACGTCATCGCCATTTTTTTTAAGTGGAACACCCCAATTT